>VDFB02327716.1:51119-138889 GCA_007258455.2 Sequoia sempervirens | reverse complement strand
TAACACATACATATATATATATATATATATATAGCTACAGGTCAAAATTCTCATTTAACTATGTTGATTTCCTTAAATGCATCTTCCAAGATATATACAAGTAGATGTTCCATCAATAGAACTATCTCCCTATAGATCAAAATTCATAAGATAAAGAGATTCGAACGTAGGGGCTCAAAATCCATTCAAAAACATGAAAACTATATCTACACCTAAGGAGTACAACTATCGACTACTAGTTACTAGGTTATATGAGAAGATCACCCTTTTAAAATCATATACAACTACCTCATTCATTTTTTTTTGAATGACAAACATCATGCATAATTTTCAAACATGCAACTCAAACAGCCAAGCCTAATTAGTTTTCAAGCATAATGGAATTTGGAGGATTAAAAGAAACGATAGTTTAACAGAGGGATGTGAATACTAACTAGCTCAAACCATCCAATATCTAAGGCAACATAGTTACAAAAGCATCAAACTACCTAAAGCCATGCACTAGGTGTCATACATGCCTTGCATGTAAACCAAAACACAAAAGGACTTGACTCCTCCAACATATAGTAAATCCGTCCATCACATACACAGGTTGCTAACTATATGTCTCCCCTATCAAATAGCCTGAAGCCAACTTACAAGTAGAACATATTACAAAGGAGAAGTGGATACTACTATATAAATCAACCGTCAATGATAAAATAAAGTCTACAAGAAATGAGGAGTAATGTTTATAACATTTAAATAGGCTATCAATAGGAAATAAAATTTGCAGGGAACAAAAAGAGTAAATGGTGTCACAAAAAGCATCGATGGCTCAACTAGGTTGAATGCCAAACATGACTTCATATAGTAGACGAATCATACAATACAACGAAGTCCCTTGAGATACATTATGTTCATCAAGCAATTATAAGGTTTAGCTAACATGTCACCTTCCCCTATCGAATTGCAGTGGATTTCACAAGCAGAAAGCAAAACTAGATTTCTGAGAGTAAAGAATTAAACATTTGAACCTGCTATCTACATCTAACTGAAATCTATGATCTACTGAATGGGCACTAAGCCTGAATGGGTGCATGGGTAATTTGAAACCCTCAAAACCAAGCAAAGAACATCAACTAATTTGTGAATTGAATTGAGGCATAAAAATGCAGAATGGAAGTATGTGCAAGCTCTAAAAGAATCAAGCTCTATCACACAAACATTGGATTCAAATGGAGAAAAGATGAAATGATATCAAGATCAAAGGTTAGCAAAACTTCAAAACAACCAGCATAAAATAAAATTTCCTACCTAAATTCCCACGCTTGAAGATGGAGAGGAAGAAATGAAGACCTCTTTTTCGTAGACAAAAAATCTTCCTTTAAACTTGATCACTATCAAAGATTAATTCCCTTTGAAACAATATCAAAACCAAAACTGTAATTTTTTTTTTCTTTTTTTATAATTATTTTTTTTGCAGAGCAAAGTTTTTTTGAAAACAACATTAACTCATCATAATTTTTTTTCATATGAGCACACTTCAAAACAAGAAAGAGTTTTGTTTTTCCAAAAATAAGAATCCAAGAGATAAGCTTTCGAAACCAAAAATCAACCACATTGGAAAGTTTCTAGTTCGAGAATTAGTTTGGAGTAATGCATGTGCACACACTCTATCTTTTTCTATTTTAACTTGTTTATACATCTCGTTTGAAAGCCTTATCTTCTTTATTTATTTAAAATCACATTATTTTTTCATATTTAAATAATTATCCTTTCATGATAATAAATTATCAATAATTATTAAATACAATTTAATACAATACTTTTTACAAAGCAAATTTAGTTTATTCATTTAATAATAAACCATTTACTTTCTATTTCACAAAAAATGATTTATTGAATTATTTATTTTAATTCTAAATTTATATAAATTACCTTGTAAGCAAATTTTAATTCAATTAACTAATTAGACAAGGCCATTTAAAATATTTTATTTACCATAGAATTTCAATCACACACTAAACAACATAATAATGAAATCGATATGACATCACAAATCAACCAAACAAACTTACTCAAATGGTCAAGAAGGGCCAAATACAGAGGGGCACTACAAAAACTATCACAAAAGATGTTATCACTATCTCGAAAGAAGAGAAGAATGAAGAAGAATTTATGTCTAGATCTGACTCCCTTGATCTAGAGGAGATACAAATGATGTTAGTTAAAGGTGATATGAAGAAGGTTGGTGAAATATGGAGTGCATGCACTCCGATCAAGAGAATTAAAATTGATGATGTACTGGTTGATTATTTTCTCAATAATGGTATCTTAGTTTTAGATGTGTTTGACTCTTTATTGGATGATCTAGTAGATTTTATTGAAGAAAGAACATTGTTGGAAGGACCCGAAGGTTATAAGTTCGAAGCTATGATTGAAAGAAGATGTACCAAATCCAAACAAATGTTATCTAAACACATTAATGAGACAAGCGAATGCATCAAAGAAGCATCTAACATCTACAGGTATTATCTTTGGTGGCTGACAGTTGTAGACAATTTTAGAAGCAAAATTGAAGCCATTGAATCTGAGATGAATTGTATTGGAAAGAGCTTTTATTTCTTCGAAGAAAAGAATGGAAAACAAAGAATAAGAGTTGGTGAATTGCAAGTGGAATTGTTGATTGCTCAGAGGAAAAGATAAGACTTGGTTAAAACCTTCTGTTTGGTTAAAGAAATTGTTGAGGTTCGGTTGGATCATCTCTCTGGAATACTCTTTGACGCAAAAGATTGTGAACAACAATGTCTGTCTTTGGTCCAGACATCCACTTTTATGCAGTTGTCTTTATTGGATGGTATGAGTGCAAGGATGAATTTGGTTGTGCTTGGTTGGAAAATGATTATTTTGATCATAAGAGATAGGTACAAGAAAATATTTCATGTAAAAAGTGTTATTTTCACTTGAATGTTTGAAATGGGGAATTGGAATTCCTTTGTCTATACAATATTACCATGTACATACGTGCACATCCTATTTTTGGTTTCTCTTTTCCATTGATGTCAAAGGGGGAGAGAGGTGTGGAGAAAGAAGTAAAAAGGGAAAGGACAATGATGATAAGGGGAAATAATGTTTGTTTTGTAAATTTTGGCACATGTTGCCATCAATGACAAAGGGGGAGATTGTTGGAAGAATGAAGAAGAATGGATAACTATACAGTTCTATGTTGTCATTGATGTCACTATGTTATATGAGTTGCAATTGCAAGACTAAGTCATTGTTTGATTTGGTATTTTGGTTCGGTATCTGAACCGGTATATAGTTTACATCCTCTGGTATTTTGGTCTACAATCCTCCACGGTTGTTAGTTGTTGCTTGAAGTTTTGGGAAATAGTTTATGGATATTGAAAGCATGTATGTTTAGAATCTCTCATGCTTAGGTGCTCATATGGTGTATCGACATTATTTTAGTGATTGCATTTTTCTAATTAAGCCCATCTTTGGCCGACCTCATAGATAATTGGTGGTATGGTGAATTAATTTTGTTTTGTGTATATATGTGTGATCTATCTTAGGTCCATGCCAAAATTATGTTGCATGTTGAGCGTTTAAATTTTCTTTGGAAGATTTTGTGAATGCTTGAAGCAAGAGTTGGTATTTTTGACGAATAAGGGTTGCATCTAATTAGGCCGACCTAATTGATGCTTGTGTATAGGTCAAATATATATTTCAGACAGTTTTGAAGATTGTAAGTATGCAAGAGAGTGAAGTATGACATTGATGTGAATGTGAAGAAGTGAGAAAATGATGAAGTGTGTTAAGTCAGTCTATTGAGCATCACTGGAACTATATCAACACTTGTTAGTTGCACTCTTATCAGTTCATTTCGGCTGTAAATCCAATTTCTTTTTGTGATCCTTTTTGTAGGCAATGAGTCTCCTTGTGTAAGCAGTGAGCTTTTGTATCTAGATAGTGAGTCCTATTCTGGGTAGTGAGCCCTTTGGCAGTGAGCCTTATATATTCAATTTTTTCTATTACTTTATATTGTGAGTTAATCCTCACCATGGTTTTTCCCTCATTGGGTTTTCCATGTAAAATCTAGTGTTCATTGTGTTGATTTTTCTTTTTGTTATTTACATTTCATGTTCATACTTAATAATAGAATAGTGTGGTTGTGAAGTTGATAAGTTTTTGAAGCTTTGAATTTGAATTTGGTGACAACTGATTCACCCCCCTCTCTCAGTTGTCCTGCGCCTTTTAACAGGTTTGGTAAGTTTGACTATCATTTAAATTTTTAGTCCATTCTTATCATTTTATTATTCTAAATTTAATTTTTCACTAGTCACAATTTCTTTTCATTATATTATAGATTATTTGTTATATTTTCCATTCACTTTTAGTTAATATTAATTTATTTTCCCATAAACATAAAAATACCAAAAACAATATCTTGCACATTTTTTGTCTTAAATATACTAGATTGATAAGTTAGTCTAGTTAAATTATTGTCCCATTCTTATCATTTTTCTATTCTATAATTATTTTTACTAGTAGAAGACATTTTTAAATTCTATCACTAATCAATTACTAGGTTGTTCATTCACCTTAGTTCATAGTATTTCATTTTCCTACAAGCATAAAACTACCAAAAATAAATGCTTACACCTTATTTAATTATTGGTATTCTAATTTTCATCTACCTTGTAAATCCTATAACATTTTACATGATTCAAACATCCTTGGAAAGTGTCTCTAGGAACTTAAGGTGTTATTGAAAAATAATTGGTATATTTAATTCTACCTATTATTTGTAATGCATTCATAAGGAAGGAGGCGTCCATTAGTAGGGGCAAAGGTAACTTGTAGAGATAAAATATATTAATCAAAGTTCCAACTCCTAATAGAGCCCATAGGAAAGAGTAGAGGATGAATCTTGAGTTCAACACATGTTTTTTGGATGTCCCCAAGTTGGGTGCTTGGAAAGGTGAGGACAAAGAATTTTAGATTTTTCTTTAGTATATTTTGGTATTCTGGAGGTTTTCCATGAGGCTTGGGAGATTGAGAGGGGAAGATGGTAACTCTCAAGTTGATTTGGGCATGGGAATTCATGAAGAGTCACTTTTGGATGCCTTGTTGGCTCTTGTTGAGATTCCTCTTATTTTGTAAACTGTTGTTGGTTTCCCCTTACATGAAATTTTATAATTGGAGCCTTGAGATAGTGGAAGGAAGTAGAAAATTTTGAAATAGGAAGGAATTTTTGTAAGAATGGGATAGGGAGTTGGATGTTTGATATTGTTTACAAGTACACTTGTTTTCCTTATTGGAGAGAAAGAGGAGAGTGGGAGTATGATTCTATTGTAATCTTGATTTCAAATTTAATACATGATTGGCCTCTCTTCTTGGTAAAGTTTTGAATCCTGTAAGGGTTTCTCCACATAAATTTTGTGATATGTGATGGAGTAATGAAATTTAATATTTTTTCTATTTATTTATTTAAATCTATTGAATTTGTACATGGTAATCAAAGATTAAGAATAATTAATTTTATATTCAATATTTTATGTGTTATATCTTACCAATTAGTATCATAGTTTAATGTTAAATAATTGGATTATATTTTGAAATTTTCCAACATTAATTAGACTAGATTGCTAAGTTAGTCTAGTTAGAAAATTAAGATATAGTATAAGTTAATTTTCTTTAACACTTGAAGTAGTTTAATTTATACATTACAAATTCTTTCTTGAGATAATGAATTAAATTTTATTATAGGGACTTGATTGATAAATTTGATATTAGATTACTTTAGTAATATTTATCATTTATTTGATCTCATTTTATTTTGTGTAGAGCTATTGTTATTTAATGCTAACTTGTAGCACTTCATGAAAGGGGGTAGGAGAGGAATTTAATGAAAATAAAATCTAGATTTATTTGGCTTGAGAATTTTCTTTAGGTAGGTGGACAATTCATACAAGGAAATCAAAAAAATATTGAGGTAGTATGATACATACCTTTTATTTCATAGATGAAGTTAGAGAGGCTTAGGACTCTATGAAATAAAATGCAAATTATTTTTGTCAAATATTTTTTTAATGTATTAGACATGAAATATAATTTTATAGTTTTATGGCATAGGAAATATAATCTAATGAGCCATATAAATTGTAAATACTATAAATACTATTCATTATCATTTGTAGGTCAGAGGGAGCTTGATTGGGACAAATATCAAACCAAAAAATAATAATTTTATATTATTTTTTTTTGTTGATCTTGAGTTTAATAAGAATATTTATTCTTTCTAACTCTACTTTTCCCAATCTACAACTACAATTCTATAAGTTTGGTTTATTATGGTTTAGAAGAATTATCTTCTTATTAAAAATTATTTTATGCTCTAATGATATATCTTATGCATATTATCAATAGTCATATATCATTAGATAATATGCACATGAAATATGGTGGTCTTCTTCGTCCTTAGGTGTTTCTTGTTGTCCCTTGGAGATCGCATCATCAAATTACATTTAATGTGTTCTATGTTGACGACATTTTTGTGGTTTTATTATGCTCTCAAGGAGGTTCTCAAAACCTAGTGATCCACTTCTGGAGAACCATTATGACTCTCTCTAAACATTTTTTCTCTTCCTCTTTATTTTCCTTTTTGTATCCATTTTGTAGGTGTATTTATAGTTTTAAGGCTATGTTTCATTTTCATATCTTGTTGATAAGAGCATTGAGAATTGTTGTCTAGATTAAGACATTATTTTATCTATCTATGTGATTAATTTTTGTGTAAATGAAAAAACTAATGAAAGTGTAGGATTATTTAAAAATATTAATCAATCACCATAGGCCTCTTGTGAAATAGCAAGACATCAACCTTTGGGTTAATGTAGAATAGGCAATACTTGGTAATCTTGAAGAAATTTTAGTTTCCTTTCAAGAAATGAGGCTCATCACAACACCTCCTACATTAGCCCATGTCAAAGTGGCAACCAATATATTTATAAAAATAAAACTAGTGATAAAAATTTCCTTTTTCTCATAGTGTAGATGAAAATTAACTAGAAATCTACCTATAATAATTAGATGAGTATTTATTTTATTACACGTTTATAACATTAAAATTATGCTTAACACTCCTAATGTTTTGAATATCTCAAGTTCCTAAAAGTAAAATATAAGGGTCAAAAACCTCTTCTAAATATTTCTAAATGAAGTGGTTGATGAAACTCTTAAATATATGTATATAAGTAGTGAAACTTGCTATATTATATAATAATGAGGAATTATAATATATAATTTAAAAATTAATACCATGTTGCATAGATGTGAAGAAAATAAATTTGTACTAAACTATAATTTAAGATTTGATTAAATGATATAAATAATCTATAAAATTAGATCTAAAAGAAATTATTTGAGACTTATAAAGTAGGTAGATCTATAGAAGTGCTTAGTTATTTTGAAAAGATATAGTGATGTTGAGATTTTTATGAAATATTGGTGGCACTATAACTAATGATTGGGATATAGAATCGAGAATGGATCTAGTATTAGGTGCATGTGGCATGCCTTTGTCAAATATATATATATATATATATATATTGTCAGTAATAGGAGTATTTTTTATTGTTGAAAAATAAAATACATTAGTTCAAAGTTTCACCTTCAGACCAAAAATTATCCAAACCAGAGAGTTTAGCCTTGAGGCAAATTAACATGCTAAACAACAAAAACCATCACTCTTATACTTCCAACAATTTCACTTTCTGGGCTAACCTTAAAAGACCACCTTAAACTTTAATCAATTTTTGAACAGTATTCAAACCCTAGAAAAAAAACACCATTTCAAATTGCTACAGTCTAGCCACCTTCTACCTAACCTTAGTAATTACTATAAACTACTAACAAAAAACTAAGATTTTTTCTTCCATTGTGCACTACTTGGATCCTCTACGACCATGCTTCTTCACTTTCACCTTTTGAGTCCTCTATTTTGCCTCTACTTTCTCCATCCTTTTCCTCTACAATGAATGCTTCAACCTTCATCAGCTCTAAGAACAACTTGAGAGCCTTCCATCCCAACCACGCTTCTTCCCTGCACTGTGTTTTGAACCTTCCCTTTGGCCAACAGATGAAAGGAATACAACCCACTGAATCATCAAAGTCTTCAATCTCTAAAGGTTCGTTAATGTCTAAACCCACACCTAGAATGGCCCATTCAAGAATGGAATCCATCCCCACCAAGAAATCTAGGTGCACTAGCATTGTCATCACTTCTCTGATCATTTCAACTAATTCTCAAAGATCAAGACCCCATGCAACCATCATGGAATACACATCCATGTTTGTCTTGTAATGGTGCCTCAGAATCCCAAAATATCTTCCAAGAATCATCCTAACACATTGCACCAGTCATTCATCGTGGATGAGAAACAACCCCATTAGCCTTTTCTTTGATGCATTCCCATAAAATGGGCTAAGTTTCCACTTTGAAAGGAATGTGAAATTAGCCTCCATTTTTTCTCTGCTCAACATTGCCTTCACTACTAAACCTCTTCACAAATTTTGCTCACCCACACCTAATACAACTCAAATCATTGAGATCGAGGAATTAGTATGATGTCTTCTCGGTTACTCCACTCCAAAATAAATGCCTACTGTCCTTCATTCCCATCACCAACCTTTCAAGCACTTCGACCATCTTCTAAAACTACAACCATCGACTCTCCAATCTTTCTAATAAATGCATCGTACACTTCAAAAATTCGCTCAATCTGCCAAATTAACATTACTTAAATCCTCCAATTTTAGTTTGCCAACTTCACTAAACTTTATGGGCCATTTTGATAGTACATCAGCTTCAACATTCCCCAACCTTTTAATGTGGCTGATTGCAAAATTTTCACATGAAATTAGTCCTTCCCTAATTTCCTCAATTAAAATTTGAAGGTGCCACACATTTATCATTCCCTTCATAACAGCTTGGACAATTATTAAAGAATCCCCTTCAAGATGAATTTTTGATGCTCCCAAGCTCTTGCCAAGTTGAACCGTCGTTAAAGTTGCTAACGCTTATGCTGTATTGTTTGTCCCTTCTTCCAATTTCTTTACTCCCAAAGCTACAACATCACCCTTCCAATATCTAATGATGAATCCAACCCTTGATGGACCTGGGTTCCCTTTTGAAGCTCCGTTGAAGTTAAGTTTCCACCACCCCTCTTTTGGTTTTTCCCATTTAACCACTTCAAACTCATATGTAGTTGGTTTAACCCTACTAGGCCCTTTAACGAGCATGCATTTTTCAAATATTATTTTGATTTAGACTAGAATAATTATCTTGTGTATTTGATATTTATTACTAAGGAATCATTGAAAGAAGACTGATTGCAAGATGGAGAGAAGACCATTGAATTCCTTAAAAGTAGTGAATTCCATTAGGAGGTTGCGTATGATTTTATCGAGATGTCAAGCAAATAATGCAATGTTTAAATTCGTAATACAAAAGTGATTCTTCTAAAGTGTTGTGTCATTAAATATTTTCAAGTGATGTTTCAAACAATTTTTTAGATGCATTACTATTGACCTAGGTCTAGTCTATAAATGCATCTTACCAGTCTCTCAACCTAAGATATTCGACATGAAAATTGATGCAAAACAATCAAATTCTAGGAAAGATGTCTCAAAGTTAGAAATTTTAAATTTTAAATACTAAATATATGAACCAAAATATATCATGTGACCTAGTCTAAGCTAGATGGAGATCTAGAGGGATGAACTTGTGTTGATCAAGGAAGTATGTAAGGAAATTCAACAAGTGGATTTATAAATGGGTTTAGTTTATGTTCTAAATAATTTGAATTAAGCATTATGACATTATATTTATGAAAATTCCTAAAGTTATGTAAAAATAAGGTGTAAAGGTATAGGTTATGCATTATATCCCTTATATTTCCCTCATTTTGGTATTGCATATAAATGAGATGTAAATATACAATAGAAATGCATACTCAAGTAAAATATATAGTATGAAATATGCAAGCATGCCAAGATATGAGTTTAGATTTTATTTGGCTCCTCTATATCTTTATGTATCTATAAAAACATTTCATCCTTTTTACATTAACATAAACCCATTATCTTTTACTTGTAAAACAACACAAGTACTAAAAATCTATAATCATCCATCTTGTTGTAGATATAAAGTAAAAAAAGTACAATTGGTGTGGTTTATACCATGATGCTTGGGTAGCATGGAATTGAAACAATTAAGACCACCACAAAGTATTCACATGGTGAAGGTGTAGAAAGGATCATGATTCATATAAGGCAATACTAAAGTTGGAACTAAACATTCATGATCACAATAAAAATGATAAAATGGAATTACAATGGATACAATAATCATATGTTTGGAATAGTTGTGGCCCCCAAAACATGAACAAAAATGAATCCATATAAAACTGGTGTTAATGGAGACATGACACATGATCCAGGTGGATCTTCAGAACCTAAAAATTGAAGTGTTCCAATTTCTCCCAAAAGTGATGCCATCATGGAGAGCTCGACGAATTGAATCCAATAGAACTTGAATGGATGAAAAAGGATTATGTTTTCTCAAGTTACACACAGTCAAAGTTTGGTCAAACCTAGACCAAGAGGCCGTCCAGAAGGTGGAAAAGTTGATTGACTCAAAATTGGTCAGAAGCAATGTCAATTCGAAGGGATCAACAACATGAAACCAACGATGTTCATTTCATCAAAATTTGAGCCCATATGTGCAAGATATCGCTGGTCAAAGGCTGGTTAAAGGTTGGTAACTCAAGATCAGGGATGAGAAAAAGGGTCAAAAATTCATCATCTCCAAAATGATTGAACTCATTTTCATCATGAAGGTCTCATCGTGATGATTCCAATGGTGTTCATTTTGCGCAAATTAGAGCTCGTATGCACGAGATATGGCCAATCACATGGTATGGGTCGTATCACATGGAGCTAAGGTGGACCAATTGGTAGATGACATGTGGCATGTCTGTACAATGACATCATATGGCTTGTTGACATGGCATGGTGACTGGACTCTGCATGTCAGGTGACATGGTCAGTGTTTGGATGCTTGTGTGTTAGGTGACGTGGAATTTTTGGTGAATCGAATGGTACCGCATGGAACCTCATCAAAGTGCCACATGGCACCTCAGAAATGACGTCTATCTTCCTCATCTGGTGGATTTGTTAACCGTTACAAAATTTTATGTTGGGCTCGAACCCATGACCTCGTGGGTGCCAAGGTGACTAGTGACTGTTGTGTCGTTGGTGTCGACCTAATTTATGGATAACATCAGTTTGTTTTGATGCTGAGTTTTAGTGTATGAAAAAACAAAAGGGAGTTCGGCAGGGTTGGAACTGTCGAGCCCCCTCGGTTACTAAAAGAAAATAATGTCGACAGACCACTGATGCCTCTCAAAATATATCAGGGGTCTATTTAGTTTTGTTAAATGTTTATTGGCTGAGCCATAACAAATGGGCCTATATGGCCAAAACCCACTCCAACCCCTTAACCTAAAAGGTCATAGAGGACAAAAGAGATATTGTGCTAGTTGTTTAGGGGAGTTAAGCATTTATTTTGATGATTAGGCCTATTTAGGCTTAATTTCATGTATAAAAAGGGAGACTAGGAGAGCCTTCCTCACCAACTCAATCATCACTTTCTGAGTTGATCATCCATCAACTCATTCAACTCTCCATTCCATTCTCTTGGCCTTTGAGAGCCTTTTGTGAGAGAATTTTAGAGGGAATTAGGAGAATTTGAGTTGTGATGTAATGATGTTTTGAGTCTATAGTAGGTGTCCTTTTTAGGAAAAAGTCTATTTTCTTACTCTTTGTTAATCACCCCTAGCTTGAGAGCTTTTGAGAGGGGTTTGAGTGAGACTGTTTGGGACTTTGTGGATAGGCTATAGATATCTATAAAGTAGTGTGCAAGAGGCTCCATTGGAGATTGTAATGCTAGTTAAAAACATTTCAATAAATTGGTCACTCAGTTGAGCTCGACCCGGAGACGTAGTCCACTTGAACAAACTCCCTAATCAAATCGGTGTCTTCTTTCTCTCTCTTTTCTTGGTGTTATCATTCTTTGTTTAATGTTCCTACTACTCAATTGTTGATGTCTTTACACCTTTGTGCATAATCACTTAGCAACGTTTGTCATAGATCCCTTCCACTTTACAAATCAAGTAGTATTAGAGCCTTGTTTGGATGGTTTTGCAGGAGTGATTGTGAGTCAGTTTGTTATAGGTGGATATTTGGAGTTTGGAGCAGAGATGGCATTAGAGAAGGGTGAATCTTCAAGGCTGGCATTGACCGCATCCATCGTGGATGATTTCATGTCAATGAAAGGCATGGTTGAAGAACTTTATTGAGACCATCGAGAGAGGACTGATAGGATGCAAGAGTTGGAGGAAGGTAATCAACACCTACAGATAGAGAATGCAAAACTTCAGCAGTTGCTTGAGGAATCCAACACGGAGAAGGAAAGACTGCAAGTGTTGTTACAAGAAGTCTTGGAGGAGCAGAATAGGAGAATTCCTCCTGTATCAAGGAGTGTGCACATATGTTGTTTTTTTCCGCATTCTAAGGATACATCATCCTCATACTCCCTACTTACCCCACTTGATAGTATGGGGGCCTCTTCAACGACAAAGCTAGGGGTGGAAAGTCCTAAGGAAAATTTTTCTTGTGGCCACGATTGGGCGAATTATCCTGGTGTAGTAGAGTGTGCCTACTGTCGGTAGATGGAGTACCTTCAGACTCTTAATTTTCTTGATAGTGACAGTAACTATCTTGATGTATCTTCTTCCACAAAATAGAAGAATTCAATAGAGGATGAGCAAGACTCTTTTGCGCGCTTCGAGAAGCACACAAAAGGCATGGGATTGAAGTTGCTTGGGAAGATGGGTTTCAGAGGAAAAGGGCCTTGGTATTTCTGAGCAAGGCATCACCAATTCGATTGAGGCAAAAAAACAACCCCAGTACCAAGGATTGGGATTCAAAGGAGGAGCTAGACAATCCTCTAGAGCTCAAAATTTCTGCAACCACTATGGCATCAGTGGACATTGGGAGGAAAAGTGTTGGAAGCTACATCTAGAGCTCCATCGTCGATCGAGGTCTACTGAGAGACCCAACCACCAGAAAGTTAAGCTGAAAGCAGAGCTGGCAGTTGCTACCACTTTTGAGGCAATCCCAGAAGAAACTCAATTGTAGCCTGAGCAACCCATGAAAGAGAGTCCTTTGAACAACTCCGTAGGAGTTGGGAACATCGCTTGACAAACTTGTATATTAGCTTGTGTGTGTTTATTACGTCTTTTGCAGTGTGATAAATATGTTGATAAGCTAGTGTGGTTTTATGAGCATAAAACTCTGAATAAAATTGTTTGTAATAGTTTTATGAAGTTGTATTTCTCTAGAGGTTGAGATTTTGTAAGGCTCTTGAAGCCACATCTCTTGTAATCTAGAAAGGAGAATACTTTGTAACTTCTTATTGCAAGTTTTTAAGGACTTGTACCTATAGATTTTAAGTGCGAAGCTTTCGTTGAAGAGCACTTTTCAGCTAAAGAGTTGCCGAGAATGGTCAATAGTGACCTTGCATGTTCTCAGCTTGAAGACTCAGTCGAGGCCATTTTGAGGATAAGTCTGAACTCAGTTGAAGTTCTTGAAGGATTTTATCGATGACCTTAGGCCCAAGCTATATAGTGGAGCCTTGAATCAGCTATTCCAAAGTACAAAGGTGAAGGACTATTTTAGGTTGAGGCGTAGATACCATGCTCGAGCAGTTGGAGGAGCAAAAAAAGCATGCCAAAAAGAATGGCGAGAGATGCAGAATGTGAACTACCCCGTGAGAAGCACTGAGAGATAGGTTTACCATACTCAGTTTTTCTTCTTGCTTTGGGTATGCTAAGTTCCATTTTGAATTGCATCATGATGAGCTATGAAGTCCTGCATTGCCGAAAGGTAAGACCCTTGTAGAGGGTAGATGTGGCGATAGGGAAGCTCTTGTTGATAGTACGTTGTCGAAGTGTAAGACCTCAACAGGCGGATGTGGCAGTGTGTACATTTTAGTGATTAAACTGTGGCGAGTGGCAAGATGCAGAATGGGAGATTATTTGAAGGAACTGTAAACTTTTGGAGGACCAAAAGTTCTTTAGCAAGGAGGTTTGATCTAGGTGGATCTTTAGAACCTGGAAATTGAAGTGTTCTAGTTTCTCCTAGAAGCGATGCCATCATGGAGAGCTTGACGAACTGAATCTGACGCAACTTGAATGGATAAAAAAGGAATTTATTTGCTCAAGTTACGCGTAGTCAAAGTCTGGTCAAACCTGGACCAGGAGGTTGTCCAAAAGGTAGAAAATTTGACCAACTCATAATCAGTTGGAAGCAATGTCAATTTGAAGGGCTTGATGACATGAACCCAACGATATTCATTTCATCAAAATTTGAGCCTGTATGTGCAAGATATCGCTGGTCAAAGGTCGATCAAAGGCTGGTCAACTTAGGATCAGGGACGAGAAAAAGGGTCAAAATTTCATCATCTCCAAAATGATCAAATTTAGCATCATCATGAAGGTCTCATCATCACAATTCCAACAGTGTTCATTTTGCACAAATCAGAGCTCGTATGGGCGAGATGACGTCAGCATGATGTTAATATGTTAACGTGGTAGGGGTCGTACCACACGGAGCTGAGGTGGACCAATTGGCATATGACACATGGCATGTCCATATGATGACATCATCTGGCTTGCTGATGTGGCATGGTGACTAGACTCTGCGTGTTAGGTGATGTGGTCAGTGATTGGATGCTTGTGTGTTAGGTGACATGGAATTTTTGGCGAATCAAATGGTGCCATGTGATACCTTGTCAGAGTGCCACATGGCACCCTGGCAACAACGTTTATCTTCCTCATCCGACAGATGTGTTAACCATTGCAAAATTTTATGTCGGGCTCGAACCTATGACCTTGTGGGTGTCGGGGCAACCAGCGACCGTTGCGTCGTTTGTGTCGGCCTATTTTATGGATAACGTTGGTTTGTTTTGATGTTGAGTTTTGGTGTATGCCAAAACAAAAGGGAGCCCTGTGGGGATGGAACCACCGACCCCCCCAGTTACTAAAATAAAATAATGCCGACAGACCATCGACGCCTCTCAAAATATATCAGGGGTCTATTTAGTTTTGTTGAATGTTTATTGGCCAAGCCATAACAAATGGGCCTATATGGCCAAAACCCACTCCAACCTCTTAACCTAAAAGGTCATAGAGGAAAAAAGAGATATTGTGTGATTTGTTAGGGAAGTTAAGCATTTATTTTGATGGTTAGGCGTATTTAGGCTTAATTTCATGTATAAAAAGGGAGACTAGGAGAGCCTTCCTCACCAACTCAATCATCACTTTCTAAGTTGATCATCGATCAGCTCATTCAACTCTCCATTCCATTCTCTTGGCCTTTGAGAGCCTTTTGTGAGAGAATTTTAGAGGGAATTAGGAGAATTTGAGTTGTGATGTAATGATGTTTTCAGTCTATAGTAGGTGTCCTTTTTAGGAAAAAGTTAGTTTTCTTACTCTTTGTTAATCACCCCTAGCTTGAGAGCTTTTGAGAGGGGTTTGAATGAGACTTTTTGGGACTTTGTGGATAGGCTACAGATATTTGTAAAGCAGTGTCCAAGAGGCTCTGGTGGAGATTGTACTGCCAATTTAGAAAATTTCAATAAATTGGTCACTCAGTTGAGCTCGACCCGGAGATGTAGTCCACTTGGATGAACTCTGTAATCAAATCGGTGTCTTCTTTCTCTCTCTTTGCTTGGTGTTATCATTCTCTATTTAATGTTCCTGCTACTCAATTGTTGATTTCTTTACAACTTTGTGCATAATCACTTAGCAACATTTGTCATAGATCCCTTCCGCTTTACAAATCAACACATAAGACAATCACAAAGGTCAAACCAATGTGACCCCCATGATGTATGTGAAAATGAAAAGTTATAAAATTGGTGTGGATTGAATTATGATGGACAAGGAAATCATAAAGTTGGAATTGATGTGATCCCCATGATTTATGCAATCCTAACATAACACAATAATTATATAGAAGGAATTATGCATAAGGTGAATCATTGCTCATTGGAACTAGTGTGGCCCCCATAACATTTGTAAGAATACTAACAATATGTAAAATTGGTGTGGATTAAAATTATGATACATAAGGAAATCATAAAGTTGTAATCGATGTGGCCCTCATGATATATACCATCATAACATAATATAATATTTGTGTAGAAATAATTATGCACATAAGGTAACTCATTGCTCATAGGAACTATTATGGCCCCACAACATATGTGAGCATTTCAAACCATGTAAAATTGGTGTATATTTCATATGAATTATACACGTCCCTCCTCATTTAGAGAGAGATCACATAATGAATTCTATTAAGGAGCGAAGCAATGTATATTATTGTGATTTGGCCAAGTACAATAATTGGATAGCCTTGGATATGGTTTGATTAATTTATCATTATAGAGCATGTAAAAATAAGAAATAATTAATCTTATCTCTAATTCCTCTCCACCCCCAATACAAGGACAAACAATATAATATATTTTAAAATCATAATGTGTCAAATGTTATTATTTAAGAATAATTTTAGTAGATCATGTAAGATACTATAACATGTAGGAATGATAAAGAGTATATTATGTAAGGTATGCTCATGTAAAAATAAAATAAGATATTATTATTGTAATGCCAAGATTTGAAGCTTAAATAGAACAAACAGGCATGCAAATTCCTATTTTAAAACATGTAAAACCTTTAGTTAGAGCACAACAAGTGAAAAAAAACAAGATAATAACATCAAAACCAACATAAAATGTTACCAAAAGCCTCCATTGTTGAATGATTTGCCCCTTAAATGATTGATATTTGGGTGGTCCTTGCTTGAAGATCACCAATTTGACAATATATATCTAGCATAAGTGATAATTTTATGTTGAATAAGAGAGTATCTAAATTTATAGGCTTTTGAGAGAGAGAATGGATGGTCAAGATTTGATTGTGAGATCAAGGATGGAGAATGGTTGAGAGGACTTCCCTAGGATCAAGGAGAATATGGAGGGTGGAGATGAAGGTGGTTAGATTGTGAATGAATAGGATTAACTTACCAAATTTAGTAAGCAGTTGTGAGCATGAGGGAAATTAGAGACATGTGCACCTAAGAAGGCTATAACTTTGGGTTGTGTTGAGAGAATAATGGGACCATAAGGACAAGTGTTCTTAGATGCCCATTATTCTTGGAATGTGTTGAGAGAATAATGTGACCATAAGGACAAGTGTTCATAGGTGTCTATTATTCTTGAAATGTGTTGAAAAAATATAGGCCTATTTAATTATTTTTGCCACATGTGTGAAATGGATAATAGGAAAAAATGATATTTATTTATTTATTTGTGAGGAGATAGAAAAATGATTTAATTAAGTTATGGACTTTAGGTAAAGGGGACTATCCTATATGATTATATTGATTGATTAGGACTAGGTGATGGAGAATAGGTCCTAAGGACATTTTAAGTGTCTACAATTATGAGTGTGCAATATATGATAAATGTTGTATTATCTATATTATCATGTAAAAATGGCAAGAAATATAACATTGTGTGAAAATTATAACAATAAATTATTGCATGAAAGGGGAAAATAATATGATATAGATGTGAAGAATCCATATAATGAAGTTAAAAGATACAAGTGTGTTAGAAGAAAGTAAGGAAATGTCCTTACTATACTCTGAAATACTCTGAAATATGTACTATATTGAGTATTTAAGTCCTTTAAGATTGATCTTATATCTACTTATAAACATATTCATTCTCGTTGTGGAAATGAAATATCAATTAGCTTGTAAGATTAAATCTAATAGATTCCCAAAAGAGGTAAAGCTATGTATTGTGGTTTATGAAATGGCAAGCTTGTCTAGGGGCCAAACTTCTCGAACTGATCAGATCCATACTCGAGAATCATATACCCTCCATGATACATCTCCAAATGATTGGACAAAGCCACTTTATATATATCCTCACAGTGACAGGATTTGCAGACGAAGTAAAGCACCCAATGGGTCAGCAGCCATACTAAATCAATACCACACTGCAACACCACCACCACCACCACCACCACTATTACTCCCACTCTCATCATTTGCTGCCGCTCTCCATACGCTGAATAGCTCTGAACGCCACCAACAATGCCCATAAGCACCAGGTACAAGAGAGTCAGTGCTAAGGCCGTGACCCGATTTCCCTTGATAAGTTGTTTGCTCTTCTCCACGGCGTCCAATCCGTATCTCTCCTCCACCACACACACCACGCTAGCAACCTGCCACACCATGGCAATATACAGGTGGAAGGAGACAGCTACGATGGCAATAGCAACGAACCCAATTAAAAGGGTCGCTTTGTTCAGTCCCACCACTCCGCTAATCAATGCCCACAGAAGCAGGGCACCCACGGTGCCCACGCAATATAGAAAAACAATGAGGAAAATCCAGAGAAAAGTGAGCATGACGCGCTTCCAAACCCTGGGCAGGATGCTCATAACCTTGGTGTAAGTCAATTCCTTGCCTGAGTAGATGGATGCCACCGTGTACACCACTGCTGAATTGGAGAGCAGCGAGAAGCCACAAATTAGGGTTCTGTACACCGCGGTCAAGAGCAAAAGCTCCGCAATTTGCAGGCATAAGCTGTGCCGAATGTTTGCTGTGGCAGGGTTGAACGCATCTATGCCCAATTGTTCGTTGTTCATCATGATTTTGCTGAGGAGGGGCTCGGAGATTACCCTGTGGCCGAGGGTTACAAAGGAAAGAGGCGGGATAAGGGTAAAGGCTATGGCTCCGAGGAGTTTTGCATACCGACTTAGGATTTTCAATGCTTCTCCAACGATTCCCATCGCGTCCAGCAAATGTAATTTTTCCATTTCTCCGTCCATCTTTTGATTCAGGGGAAAACAGAATGTGGAACGGATGCGCAGGGGCGCCGTTATAAATAGTGTTGCAGGGGAGAAAAAATTAACGGGACTGTTTCTTGTTCCTTGCTCTTATTAAAACATTTGACCGGAAGAAAGTTTTACAATGAGACGTTTACCCCTGCACTCGGGATACGCATTTGACTAATTTGTGTGTCTTTATTAATTAATCAAAATTTAGAATATCACTTAGGATGTAGGTTTGACTGTATTAATTAACTAGCACTTGTGTTGAAAGGAGGTAATCTTTACAATATCATTAAGGATTTAAGTTAGACTGTATTAATTAACTAATACGTGTGGTGAAAGGAGGAATTAACTAGTACCTCTGTCAAAAGGAAGTAACATTTACGATATTATTTCGGATATAAGTTTGATTGTATTAATTAACTAATACTTGTGTCGAAAAGAGATATAGTGGTTAGTCTTGTATTTTATATAAAATGTGTTTGAAAGGAGGTCTATGATTGAATTTATAAATACTAATTAGTGCAATGGTTATGTCAATTGTATTTTATATAAAATATGTTTGAAAGGAGGCCTTTAATTGCCTTTAATTGAATTTATAAGTATTAATTAGTGCAATGGTTACGTTGATTGTATTTTACGTGAAATATGTTTGAAAGGAGGTCTATAATTGAATTTATAAGTACTAATTAGTGCAATGGTTATGTCAACTGTATTTTATACAAAATTTGTTTGAAATAAAGTTTATAATTGAATTTATGAGTACTAATTAAAAAATTATACAACATTATAAGTGTGTACTGATTATTTATTCATAATTTATAGGTATTGATACAAGTAGGTGGTGAGTTTTGAGATGAGTGACATCATTGTAGCATTATTTGATGTCATGCCCATTGATATTTTCAATATTGATTTTTGTTGGGTATAGAATTGGTTCTATAATAACAAGTAATATAGAGTTAGAGTAGAGAAGGAAGTATAATCCATATATTTGTGTCTTTTTATAAAGATATTCTTAAAAACTGATGGGTAATTAACCTCAACTTTATGCTCCCAAAAATCATAAATTAATTTCTCTCAACCTCAATCAAATTAACATTATTGCCAAAATTTGATATTAACATCTCAAGCAACATTTTAATGAAAATTGAGACCAAAGCTTTTTTGTCTTTGACACTTAGATTCAACCATGAGACACTGTGAAGATGAACTTGTCTTGATTGCCTCTAGATGGGTCATTGTAGGTTACTTGTTTTAAACTTCATAAACATGCCCCATTAATGGGAGATATTACTAAATAATAGTTTCAATATCTATAAGATAACCTTTATTGCTATCTTAAACATTGTTAAAATTGACAAAAAAGATAGATAATTGCATATAATTAATTTTTTTTTATAAATAAATAAAATTGTGTACCATTCTAAATGCCCATATTTACCATTTCCATACTTAATGTCTTTTTGAAATAAAGTCAGCCAAATTTACAACACTAACAAAGGTCGCCTGAAATTGAACAACAATATTCCATAGCAATAAAGAAAACTGACGACCTTAATGTACAAGCAAAGAAAAATTTGTGGTAAATTTGAAAGTAACTTCAAGTAACAAGGAATGCATATTTATATAGTTTAGTGGAATGAAATAAACTTAGACAAATCTAGATTTTTCATTTAATGAAATTAAGGATTATTTGTTAAGGATAAAGTAGTTTTTCATAAGATACGATATGATAAGGTTTTGGTTAATTGTTATCATTATCCAACACATTGAAACATATCAATTGCAATTCTTTTCTCCAATTTTTATTATCTAATAATTTTATATCAAAAATAAAAAATTAATAATAAGTGCTACATAGTGGAATGAAATAAACTTAGACAAATCTAGATTTTTCCCTTAAATTTTTTATGGATTATCTATTAGGGATAAAATAGTTTTTTAATAAGATTAGATATGATAAGATTTTGGTTAATTATTTTTGTTATCAAACAGATTCAAACGTATGAATTGCAATGTTTATAAATGCTAAATAATGATAAGTAATTATTTTATTTTCATTTGAAAAAATACTAATATAATAAATGAATTGAGAAAAATATTGAGTACACTTCCTAAGATTTTTCCATTGAACGAAAGTTGTGTAAGTCTTATAATTTATAACTTTATTAATACATAATTTATAAAAAAAGTAACAGTCAATTTTTTTTCAACTAATTGGAATTTCTTTTAGGTGTGAGAAATACTTAATCCCAGTGGGCAATGCCCACATTATATAGCCTATCGGCTAATTAATTAAAGAAGTATATTTGAGAGTATTTATTAATTAATTAAATCATGTGATATTTTAAACTTCAATTAATTAATATAGTCAAATGTACATCATGAGTGTTGGATAAATGAACTTTTCATTACAAAGCACAAAATGCTGCTACTAGTAAAATCATTATTATTTGTGTCAACTAAACCATTGGCTTAGGGTTGTTGAGAACATCTACTATTTGGACTATTGTATGTAGTGTTTATGTTGGGTTTGTTGATTTAGCCCCTAGTTATATGGAAGCATTGAATGATTAGCCACTAGTTGTATGTGGGTTGTGGAGTTGGCCTTTTTATGACCTAGTCAATCCTAAATAATTTGGTCCCTCTTATTGGTTCCTAAAATCACTACTCCAAAACCCTAGAAAATAATTACATTCAAGGCTAGGGGGTGTCTTCAAAACTATAAAAATAGGGTTTAACAAATTATGAAGGTATAATGTTAAGCTTTTGGATTCAACTGTGTAAGTTTTTTTGTTGACGTATCATTGTGTGTTCTTCGAAACGTCGACAAAAAAACTTACAATCCAAAAGCTTAACATTATAACTTCATGGATTGTGGAAAACTCATACTAGCTAAATTATGAAGGGTTTAGAGCCAATTGATAAGAGTGGATAAGCTCTTCTACACTTTGGGTTCAACTTAGACCTAGGTGGGTGTTCTTAGAGGTATCCTAATTAGGATTGAAGGTGACAAAAATAAGACAATATAATAGTTTGCATCTAGATATCCAATGTGAGTGTAACCCCAAAGACTACCATTGGGTTAGACTAACTAGCTGCATTGCTTGATAAAGTTTACAAAAGATAATTTCATGTTTACATTGTTAAATCATGAACTATTTAAATATACTATAACTACTTCTAAGTTTTTGGTAAAGATTTATTTATTCAAAGAGTGTTTGATTGGATCATTTATTTCCAAAGATCGATACCTATTCAACAAGTATTATAGTCATAATTTATCAAAATAAAGATTAATGAATTGAAGCATACATTAATAGGTTGAAGCATGAAATGCATCCAATGAGAGATACCAAACAATGGAACGTACTTATTCATCAAAAATCATACTACAAAAGTCCATATGCAACATGGAATGTTTGAGCATGAAATGCATCCAATGAGAGATATCAAACAATGCAACATACCTATTCATCTGAAATCATACTACATAAGTCCATATGCAACATGGAAAAAATTATTACAAGGATTGGAATATTTTAAAGATGCTATTACATCTATCGAATTTGCATTACAGAATACCAAAAAGTGTGATATGAGAGAACCTTAACAGGTGTTATGAGTTCCCTTAAAAATGCATAGACATCAATGGAGACATTCAGCTATTGATATCCTTTGCAATAGTTTTACCTTTTACTGACTTCAAACCCTCATCGATCTACTAAAGAATGGAAGTGCATTATTTGAAACCCAAGATAGAGTGCAACACTTGTGGGAGTTTTGGAAACACAATGGCTAACCCTTAGAATGTCTCACAAACTAGTATTTATAGTTGTTATGTTCTAACATCTAGAAACTCACAAGAGTTGAGGCAAAAATAGAAATTATGACATGGTATGTGAGAATCATAAAAACCATGTAGAGGACAGAATTTACCACGCTTAAGATAACAAGATCTCAAGGAGAAAATTGTCTCTCAACTACCTCAATTGACCCGGCTCAAGTGAACTAGAAATAGGAATGTTTTAAAACTAAATCTAAGCTAAGTTTAACAATGAATACAACTAAAAATTTCAAATAACTTGTGTATACAAAATGATAAAAATATTTAATCTACATGAATAGAAAGACAATATAAAAAATGTGGTACCAGTCAGGTGAATTCTTAGCCTTGGATGCCAGCGCATCATGAGGATGTTTATGCAACTGTACTACATCGTCTATACAAATAAGACCCAAAAACTGACTGAGTGAGGTCCTTTATTTAATTAATTTGTCTAGAACCTGCACACATGGAGATGAAGAAAAATGTTGGGGGTTGTATAGGTGTTTTCCTTATTCAAACCCACACTTTGGTGTTTCCACCTCCATAGACAACCAAACAATATTGGGATACATAAAAATAAAATAGATGTTTGATAGAAACAAACCCCGCTATGGAGGAGAACCCCTATCATGATTTATAAGATGCTATACATGATCAATTAAGTGCAATAATATATGAGATTGATAAATGACAAGAAAGAGAGCATTACCAATATTTATGGCCCTTCTCTTGTGACAATAGACATGATGAGATTGTGTGCAAGAAGAGTCCTTGTTACTATAATTGTGAGAGAATTTTGGAAAGTTTTTTGCTAAGAGTGAGAAGTAGAGAGCTCCAAGTAAGAATGTTCCAAGAAGTCCCAAAAATGAGAGAGGAAGGAAATATTTGTTCTTGGATTGGGTGGGAATAGCTATTACAGTCACATTTTGGTGTTGGGACATGCATCACAAATGGTCCGTACAGAATATTCTCATTTGAATCTCAGATTTTAGTGGGACATTTGCACATCGCAAAGACGTCTTCGTGTTGTACTGTCATCTGACCAATTTCCTCTAAAATTCAAACCATAAGCTACAAATGCTTCATCATTGTCATCCATGAGATTAGAATCATGAATCCCCATTATGGATTTTGTCATAAATGCACTAGGAACCATGCGTAAACTTGTGAAATTGATTTAGTGTGCAATTTTTGATACTACATTTCCCCCCCACTTTAGTGAGTTGATGGCTCAGATAGATCAACTACACTAAAGTAGCTAAAAAGATGTGAAATATTAAGTACAATAATTGCATTAATTTCCCTAAAAAAGGATATTGTAGAGGTCACAAAGGTTGACACAAATGATTCCCCCAATGCTTAGTGATAATCTACAACATCTGATGTGAAAATCTAGCTATAAAATCAAAAAATTGTCAATTCAATTTAACAAAAAAAGCTACTTTAGCAAGAAGAATGCTTAAGAAGACATTAGTGATTTAGAAGGAAAAACTAATAAATATGTGAATTTATGCCCCCTCATGTTTTTCCCCTTGCTAGGAGGGTAAAAAAGGGAAGGAAGTTGAATTTGAACCATTGTAAAAAATTTCAAAAATGGGTGAAAATTTGACTATATACTCACTAGGTGGGTCCTAGAAGGGTCATTTTAACTATTCACAACAAGGATTTTTGCTCAAAGTTCTATAGAGCTTTATCAAAAATGCCTCATTGATGAGAGTTCAGGTTATCATGAATTGAGGATCTTTGCACCATCGTGGAGACAAATGGGCCCCTAGACAAGGTAGGCCAATTTTTTTAATTTCACATTTATTTCACACATTTAATTTTAGTAGGAAAAATTAGGGCAACACAAGCATCCCAAATGTGTGTCGACATTATAGACCCATGTCAAAATCCAATTCCTCACATGCTCATCGAAGGGACGGTTTCACATTGGCATCCACCTGGCGCACTGTCGTCTCAATGACATTTTTGTGTCTAGGAGGGAAGGTTAGCATCCTAGAAGTTAGACTTGAAAATTTTGACAAGTTTAGAATAGATGTAGATAGAATAGATGTATTATTATGCATGATAAAGTTGTGTTTTTTCAGACTTTACTAGAGGTTCAAGAGCATACTGGTGGTCTCATTTTATCTCTCTTACATAGCCGCATATGAGATGTTATAGTATAGGGACAAAGCTTGCTATGTCAAGTTGGCCTCTAGTGGATGTATGAGATGCTAGAGATGAGATTCCACCCCATTATGTTGATGGCTCTGAAGGAGAGGTGGGATACATACACCATGTTGTTCCATCTCCCTAAAGAGGAGATGATGATCACCTTGGTTGACGTCTATCAGATTTTGTGCCTCCCCATCTATGGGGAGATGATCTCACTAGATGAGCCATAGATAGCATAGGATTTTTGTGATGGTTAACTTCACTGTATCGGCCAGGTTGTGGCCATAAATACAACTGACCACATATACTTGTGATGGTTGGAGTAGGGGCGAGTGGAAGTTCCCCTGGTGCATCACATTATGATCATGATGGTGGCACTTTGAGTGGCCATAGATGAATGAGGCTCCCACTTGCACGTGAGCCTCGTTCAATACATCAGAGAGATGGAGGAGAGGAGGATCAACTTCGCCTAGGGTTGGAGTATGTTGAATCACCTATATGATGACCTCAAGCAATATGTCCATTACGAGTATCATAGATTGGTTTTTTGCATACTCCTCCAAGTGTGGGTGTCCGAGCACATCACTTGCACACGGTCAATTGGATTCCCCCAATTAATCATAGGTGACCTACCATGAGTACACACATACCCACTAGTGTAGCAAAGGAGGTTTGGGGATTTACTATTTTGGAGGCAAGTCATGGACCAACTATGGGTTGACGATGTTGTGTGGTAGCCCTATAGGGCTATGGACTGTTGGTCCACTAATAGGATACAACTTCCATGCATGTATTGTGACTGATTCTTATCCGTCCACCAAGACCATATCAAAGTGTTGTATAACTGGAGACAGACTATGAGATAGTATGAACAGGTGTTGATGGTTCCTCACATTGTCCCCACATACATCATGTCCTTTAAGAGTGTTGTTAGAATTGGGTACCTTCCTCATTTGACCATCGAGGACATGGAATAGAGTGAGGAGGGAAGTAGTGATGATGATGATCCACATGTCTTTGAAATTGATGATGTCAGAGTGATGGATAAGTTTGGCATGTGGTGGGAGATAGCATGTCCTATTCCCATTTTTCCTAATGAAGTTTCCAAAGGGGACCCAAGTATTTAGGGGTCAGATGAAGAGGGGAACCCATAGAAGGAGGTCAAGGAAGTAGAAAAGGAGAGGCCCAGAAGGTGGTGGAGGGTATCCTCCCCAACAACAGTCCCTGTCATTTAACTACTCCTGCTAGCAAGTACTCATCTCAGGATCCCACCATCATCAATTTTGTAGATAGGGGTGCACTTAGCCACAAAAACAAGGACATAGGGGACCTCGGGGAGTGGGGCCATGCCCATGGATCTTAACTAGCGAGCTAGGGACCCAGGTATGAGATGCTTTAAGATTTAGATATGATTTCATATTTATAATTACTATGATGTGGTACTGATACATATCTCCTCCTATGTGTCTATATTTTTCACATGAGAGTGGCTCAACTTATTTGATCGAGCACTAATAGAGATAGTACTAGCCATCCAGACTTAGGGTCATGCCCTAAATGCCTATTGGACACAATAGATGGAAAATAGGCATGCCTAGTTGTTTGAGCTTGTTATACAGATCATGATAGAATACAAGGAGACTCGAGTGGAGCTCATGCAGAGGGAGGTCGATCTTAGCATTGTGATGGTATAGAGAGATTAGAGGGTGACGAAGCTTTGCATTGACCATTCTAAGCAAGACCTCTTCGTGATGAGGGTAGAGAGTGTCGAGCAAGCATGTGACACCTAATGGGCTTGGTTAATAGCTAGTTTTCTTCCATTTAGTTCATATCTTTTAACATTTCAAGATGCTCATTTCATAGAAATTCCTAAAACTTATATATATTTTATATCTTTTATGCATCTTAAACTAGAATTTGATATGTGGAAATATAATTATGATCTGATGATATTTGCATGGATAAATGTATGAATGTTCATGAAATTCAATATGAATTTGTGTTTAATTTATGGTTGTTAATGATGCGTATACTTTAGAAAAAACTAACCTCTTGTAGCCAAAAGAACTATAGCCCGCAACAACTAGATTGACCAACCCGTAGCCAAAGGATTCCAAGAAAATTGTAAGGGAGAATCCATAACACTAAAAATGTGATAGTTGTGGCCTTCGTTAATGGCTTAATAACTAAGCCCTTAGAGCTATGACTTAGAGATTGAACATCTGCACTAAGTAGCTATCTCACTCATCATGAAGGTGCATTTCATTTGTCAATCCAGTGACGTAAACTTGAAATGGGTTAGCACTGTATGTGCACTAGGACTCTATTGTAGCCATCCATAAACTAGGAAAGAAACAATGTTGGAAATAAAATGTTGGAAGGAAATCAACTTAAACTCTGACCATAAATCAACATATGCACTAAGAATTAACAACTGGACTGGAAATGAAGGATAGAAATGGAAATCTCAGCAAACAGACAAGAAACTACTCTGTCTGCCTTGGCTATAGGAACAATCACATAATAGAATTTTAGTGGCTGTAGGAACAAATAGTTGTTGAAATTGAAACTACCTATTGAACAAAAAATAACTTCTAAACTAATTAGGTGGAATTCTCACCAAGTGGACCCCCTTGGGTGAGTCTCCCTTACACTAAATCAAATGCAACAACTAAAAATATCATATTATTTCTTGAAAGCATGTTTACAACATCTCAACAATATAATTGTATTACTTAAACTGGAAAAATACGAATACAAAATTCAGAACATCCAACCTTATCAAAAGGGGCATCTGAACATTATTTATAGAGAGAAAAACTATTGATTAACCCTAACTACCTAGGTAGTTGACTCCATCAAAATAGGAGGATGCCACTTATTGAAAGCATAGAAAAAGATGGAGGAAGTTATGCATGCGCTAAATTGGTCAAAGAAGACTTGCTTCAATGGGAATCTAGCACAACACACTTCCTAGATTTGATCAACAAATGAATATGACCATTAAAAAGGTAGTTGCATTATTTTATTCAAATTAGGAATTTCCCTCCATGAGAGTTTTCTCGCCTTTGACCTTTTAATGATCTTCTTGGCTTCTTGGTAACCAGCCAATTGGCAAGAGTTTCTCCCACTTGGCAGGCTTTGTTGACATCAACATCTTAGTGGAAACGTGCATAATAACATTGGCACACACAACAACTACATATCTATAATTACCTTAGCAACATTCATTCAACCAGTTGTAAAATCAACATAGATAATTCACATAGAATGATAATGTCATTAAAAATCACATGGATAAACTTATGCCCAAGGTCTATGGTTTTAAGGGAATAACATAGAAAATGTCAACAACTAGTGTCAAAGTCTATGATAGCAACAAAAAATAGATAATAGACCCTATCAAAATTGAGCCATTAATTGGACTCATCATTCCCCCCAACCTAACGTTTTGTTGGTCATCCAATAGAAGGAGCACCATTCTTTTGCCTAGTTAATGCCTTGAAATCACCAATTTCCAGCTATCCCACATCAGTCTCTATAGTGTCCAAATTAGGATCCCAGCAGAATCCTTGTTTGTTCTCCAGTCTGTTGCATCTTGCCCTTTTTGCAACTATGTCATACTGGTAAAACTTATAATATGGCACAGGCCACAATAGTGAAGGTGGCTGAAATGTTAATGGAAGCCAAAATTGTTGTTTCAACCTTCCAATCTGTATGTACCTATCAACTATATTTCATGCTGCAACATAGTTCTAAAAAGAGTGGGGTTCAACTTGTTTCAGCTCTTCTGGAAAACTGTTCCACCTCTATGCTAAGTATCCCATTATTGATTTTCCTATAATCTCAACTACCTTCTCATATTCCTTGTAGGTTTCCTCTCTAATATGCATAATCCTATTCTTGTAGCTTGGGAAAATAGAAATTCTATGTCCTACTCTTGACCTCCACATGATTTTTTAGGCTTATCGGTAGGAATAGTTCACACAACAGATTTTTAACATCAGGAGGGGCAAACTGATAAGCCTGGAAAAATTCATGTGGAGTGTCAAGAGAAGGACTCAAACCTGAAATAATCCTTGATACTTTAAAGGAAAGATTTTTCTCCTTCAAATGCAGGGCATACACTCTAGGAGGAGTTCTACATGCCAACATTTTGGGTATTAAATCTACCACATTGTCTACCTTTTCCTTCAAGGCAACAATTTCTACATTCTTTTCTTCAATCTCTGCATTTTTTTTTAATCTCACCCTATAGCTTGTGTATTTCTTTTTTCCATTCCTCCTCTTTTCTTTGCATCTCACTCCATAATTTTAGAGCTACATCATTCCATGAAAAGGTAGGAGGTTTATGTGTTCCTACCAAAATCTTCCTTTGCATCAATTCTTGTTGTTCAAATAAAACTAGTTGTAGTGATTTTGGTTGTTCATTCTACTCTGGCTACAGGAGCTCTAGATTCTCATCTTGTTCTTGATTAAACCTTTTTGCAATGGCAACAAGCTCTACTAATGATATTTGCTTGTTCCTCAAAAACATCTTTTTCTTCAACATTCACCTGCCCCATTGGGCTTTGTCTCCTCCCTAGATGTTTTTCTAAGCCTAGGGCTTCTCTTTGGAGGTACACTAGCTTGGCCGGTGGTTTTGACTTCTTAGGAGGGTTTTAATCTTTTCCTTGGTTAGGGAAGAATAGTAAGGCACCAAAATGTATTGTGAAGTATTGAAATATGTAAATGCAAAAGCAATAGATACAACACAATCAATGAGACATTGCATTAGACAATTCAAATCACAAAACTAATCGAATTGAAACAAAGCAAATTCCCTAAAATCGTCCCATTGTTTCCTATCTTTAGGGATTCATTAAATCATGATGGCTCTCAAATTTATGTATGCACTATGACTGCTAGAATGACAACATGAGGAACAAAATGTTGGAAGATGCAAGAAATATATTCCTACATGATGATTGAATTATATGATATGTTGTAAATGATAAAGATGTTGTGATAAGGATATGATGCTAAAGACTATGATGCAAATGTTGTATGAAAACTGCTATGATAACTAAGATGCAACTAATATTAAAGCCATGATTATGCTAAACTAAATGATTCTAATTGCTAATTGCCAAATGCTCAAATGAAATTTCTACAAAGTAAGATTGCTCAAAGTTGGGATATCAAATGCTAGAGAATGAGGTTGTATTTATAGGATTTCCAAGGCATAAAATGATGTGGTAGCTACCAACGGTCAAGATTTTAGCTAGAGAGATGAATGGTGGAGAAGGAAGAAGTTAGAGGGAATAATGGAGAGTGTTCCCTTTAATAGAACACTTTGCCAAGTGTGAGAGAGAATAAATGGAGGAAGAGAGCCAAGTGTCTCAAGTTTGTTTCAAAATTTGTTGAGGAAAAATCCCATTTAAATATTAAGGATATTTAAATTCATGAGACACATGACATGATGAGGTGTCAAGAGGAAAATTTGTAGACATGTGACTAAATTCAAATTTGGAATTATTCAAATTTAGTAAGAAAATATTAATTAAATAAAAGAAACTATTTGAATTTATTTATTTAATTAAGATTAGAGGAATATGATTTAAGATGAGAAGAATTAGAAATGTGAACTATATAAATAAATTTAGAGTTTATTTATAAGTAGACAAAATAAGAGGTTTATTAATTAAATACTTGTATTTAATTAATTAATTATCCTGGTCATTTTTAGGTGTATACATTTTTCCCCTCTTTGAAGTGATGTGTTTATGCATTGCTTCAAAGAATTTTTTTTTGGTGATGTTGACAAAAAAAATTTGATATGCCCCAGACACTGATTTTTTGGTGATGATGTATATATGCCCCCTCAGGAGATAAATCGATGAATTTTTGAATTTTTAGGATTTTTTGAATTTTTTATGATTTGATGATGATTTGATGATGATTTTCAAATTTTATGATGCTATCACTTATGGACAGATTTTTAGGTTATAATCAAATCAAAATAGCACCAAAAGATTAAGAGAAAATTGCTTTCACATGTCCATGGGGTACTTTCTGTTGGAACGTCATGCCTTTTGGGTTAAAGAATGTTGGGACTACTTATCAGCGTGCGATGACCACTATCTTTCATGACATGATGCACACCTTTATGGAGGATTGTGTAGATGACTTGTTGGCCAAATCATTCACTAGGGAAGGACATCTGGAAATCCTAGACAAAAATTTCACTCGGTTGGAGAAATTCAATGTGCGGTTAAATCCCAAGAAATGTGTATTTGGTGTGACATTAGCTAAACTTTTAGGATATTTAGTATCAGCTAAAGGCATTGAGGTGGATCTTGTGAAAGTCAAAGCCATTATGGAGATGCCTCCTCCCAAGAATATCATCCAACTTAGATATTTACAGGGATGATTCCAATCTATCAGGAGGTTCATCGCACAACTGGCAGATAAATCTCACCCTTTTAATCACTTACTACACAATAATGTTTCTTTCAAATGGGATGAAAAATGTGAAGCAAGTTTTAATCAATTGAAACAATATCTGATGTCACCACCCATACTGGTACTGCCAACTGAAGGAAAACCATTATTACTCTGCATAGCACCATCAGAGGTATCTTTGGGCGCTCTATTGGCACAAGAAGATTCTGCAAGAAAATAAAGGGCTATTTATTACATTAGCAGGACCTTGAATAGCTATGAAATCAACTACACATTTATTGAAAAATATTTTCTGGTGGTAGTATTTGCTACTAAAAAACTAAGACACTACATGTTAACCCATACCATCAAACTCATAGCAAAAATTGATCCATTGAAGTATCTATTTAGCAAAGCTACCCTGCCAGGAAGACTAGCTAAGTGGGTAATGATATTGAGCAAGTTTGACATTCAGTATGTGGAAAGGAAAGCAATCAAGGGCCAAGCGATAGTGGACCAGCTAGTTAAAGCATGACTACAAGATGATCATCCCATGAGCATTGAGTTTCCAGATGCAGATGTCCTTAAAGTATCAACACAACAGTGGATATTATATTTTGATGGATCTTACTCGCAACATGGATCAGGTGCAGGAATCTTGTTTGTTACGCCTCAAGGAAACACCATTCCAAAGTCCTACAGGTTAATGTTTCCTTGTACTAACAAGTGGAAAATCACAGAGTTGCAAGTCTACGAAGATTCTCAATTGGTCATAAATCAAGTTAGTGAGGACTACCAAACAAAAGATGATAAATTGATGTCGTACAAAAGAATGGTGGATGATTTCAAGAAGTACTTTGTGGAGATAAAATTTGAGTAGATTCCAAGAGGGGACAACAAAGCTGTTGATGCTATGGCGACCATTTCCTCTCTCCTACAAATACCTAAAAAATGAGCTCGTTATGAGTTCATGGTGGAACAATTGTTTAACCCTACCTATGATAACCCCAAATCCCAAGTCATATGTCATCTATTCAAGGTTGAAGCTTCTATCTATGGGAAGATCTACACCTATCTAAAAGACAACACCTTACCACCAGACCTATCCCAAAACCAAAAATGTAACTTTGTTTGACAAGCAGCTCGACACAGCTTGATCGACGAGGTCTTGATGGTACTCTCCTTCGGTGTCTTGAATGTAACAAAATTGAAACTGCTTTATGTGAGGTTCATGAAGGTATCATTCAAGTGGACTAACTCTCACTAAAAAAATCCTACACTTGGGGTATTACTGGCCGAATATGGAGGAGTCTTTTCAATTTTTCAAGAAGTGCCAGAAATGTCAAATTCATGGCAACCTCATACACGTACCAACATAGGAGCTACAACTGTTTGCATCAACATGGCCTTTCTGTCAGTGGGAATTGGATCTTGTAGGTAAAATTCATCCACCTTCGTCAAATAGACACAAATTCATCATCATAGCCATGAATTATTTTACAAAGTGGATTGAAGTGGTTCCCCTAGCCACAATCACAGGAAAATAAATTTCCTCTTTTATCCTAAATTGCATCATTTGTTGGTACGACATTTCTTAGTCCATTGTCACTGAAAATGGTAGACCTTTCAAGAATCAAGACATCTAAAAACTTTGTGAAAGGTTTCATATCCAATATCAATTTTCTATACCTTACTATCCTCAAGGAAATGGCCAGGTAGAGGCCTCAAACAAAACCATTTTGAAAATCTTAAAGAAAATTGTTAATGATGTTGGATGTGACTGACATATTCAACTGAACCCTGCTTTGTGGGCTTACAGAACTGGTATTCATACCCCAACAAGATCCACACCATACACTCTTTTATATGGATCAGAGGCCATTGTACCTATTGAGGTTGAGCTACCATCACTCTGTGTGTCACTAAAGGGGATCATTTCAGATGAAGATTATCAAGTGTCTAGGCTATAGGAGTTAATTTTTTTGGATGAACGTCGTTAGCAAGTTGTGGATCATTTGAAAGCCTATCAACAAAGGATGTCTAGGAGTTATAATCACTGAGTAAAACCAAGAGCATTTCAGGTTGGTGACTTGGTCTTGAAAGAGAATTCGTGAGATCAACAGGATCGAGAAAAGAAGGGGAAATTTGAACCAAACTGGCTAGGTCCCTTTGTCATCATATCGGTCTATGGATCTGGAGCCTATCAGCTGTCTACACCTGAAGGAGGCCTATTTGAAGAACCCATCAACAATTTGCATCTCAAGAAGTTCTATACCTAGTTAATCCAATGCACAGTAAAAGTCCTAAAAAAATACAAAAAAATAAAAAAAAGTCCTAAAAAAATCGTTACCTTGATGAAAACCTAGCAAATAGGAATCTTGATGACAACATAAAAAAGTCAAAAGTCAAAAATACAAAAAAAAAGCAAAAAATGGAAAAATAAAAAGAAAAGTGAAAAATTAAAAAATAAAAAAAATCATAGAATCTAAAAAAGTGCAATAAAAACAACTAGTGAAAACCCGGCGACAGACGCTATTTGTGATAGATTAGATTTTCCATCTATTTGAGCATGTGTCGACCATTCTGCTTATCATCGAAAACCTCATGTACATATCTTGGCATTGCGGTTGTGTCTCACCCTGGACTGGGGGCAATAAAATTTGAGCTTAAACTAATAGACAAACAACAATACATCAACGTAGCAAATACAAGGATCACAATGAAACAATCAACATCGAACATACATCAATCATCAAACATTTCAAAAACTAACATCCAAATCAGACAACTAAATCAATCAAATAAAAAAAAATCTAAATGGATGATATTCTTTCTGAATCATAGCTTTATCATGTTAGCATGAATGTTCAATTGTTGTACTTTGATTTTTGTTATCATTTCTCTGGAGCAACTGGATGATGTCTTGAACTAGAGGAGCTAGGAAAGAGAATGATATTTTCTTTGTTTGATGTCTATGAGTTAATCATTACTACTGTGCAAATTTTTGTGAGAGGTGCTCTACAAAGTATCTTGATGACATTCCAAATTTGCATAGGAAAACAATTAACTCTTGTCTATTTACATGAGAAATGATCAGGTCATCTTGGTTTAATTATACCTAGATGCTTGTGTTAACTTGCAATATCAAAAATCATGAAAGTAGTACTCAGGTCATCATGGTCTAATTATACCATCGATGTTTGTACTCACTTTCAATAATTCAAAATGCTCAATGATGATAAAAAGCACAACAAATCGACTGATAAAATGACAGCTTTGCATATTTAGATTTGCATGGTTAAGTTAGATTGCATCTGTATTTATGGATTTTCCAAGGATGGCAAGATTTTAAAGTGATGTTATCTCTATCATTAAAAGACTGAGTATACTTGACATTAACAAAAACATATAATTCTCATGTAGTTTCATAATCATTTGCATATCATACATACATTAGAAAGCATTATTACATCATACATTCATTCATGCTTTACATCACATATATTTGCATCAGGAAAATATAAAAATAAATTGCATCACATATCATTTGCATAATCACATTTACCTCAAATAACATAAAAAAATCATCCATAGAGCATTTAGAATCATAATCTATGCATTATCATATCATCTTTGCATCCATACATCAACCATAGCATCATCATATTAAAAAATCACATAACACATAACGTAGAAATAAAGTGCATCCATCATAGGCATCCATCATAGGATCATATAGATAACATATGGATCACTAATCATCACTCATATCATATAAATCTCAAAATCATAATGCCAAGTATACAATGATGTCTGGAAAAGTGGAGAGATACAATATAAAAATGGCAATGAATCAATATCTCAACATAATCAGTGTACATCATCAAATGTATCAAATACGTCAAGGATTATCACAATGGCTATGTGTTGCTGGCCCTAGACAACGTCGGCCCTATACCTCCTGTTGCACCACCTGACGGCCCTTCCCCTAGATCTTTACAAGGTGGTGGCCCTGTAATGCCCCTATTGGTAGTCCTAGAATGACTACGAGCACTGGTAGACTGAGCATAACTAACCCGTCGCTTTAGAGGCACTACCTTGTGATATCGTCCCCTGTAGTACTCTACCTCTCTGGTGATGCGTGTAACCTCTCTAAGAATATCTATTGTGGTAGTACCCTCAACCACTCTTTGCAGTCTCTCTACCAATCCCTCTACCTGCTCACACTATTATATCAGTCTATCTCTCTTTGTTGTGAGTGTGGAAATCTATGCTTGTGCCTATGCCTATGCCTAGGCCTGTGTCTACATTTGACCCTGTATCTAAGCCAATTGACCCTGTAAGGCCTATACCTGTGATTGTAACACAACTATTTGTGTTTGCTGCTACTGTGAAGGCAAACGAATCTAAACATGCTGCTGAGCTATATCCACCAGTGATCTCCTCCTCTGAGGCACTCTAAGAAATAATGTTGGCTTACCACCTCCACCACCATCACCTCCATCACCATCTCCCCCACCACCATCTCTGCCACCTCCACCATCTTCATCCTCGTCTCTATCATCACTGCTCTCTTCCTCCTCATCATTTCCTTTGTCTCTCCTCCACCTAGGTGCATGTGGTGGTTCCCTCTCATCATCATCCAATGTAGGTACCGACTCATCTAGACTAGATATCAACAGGAAGGGATGCACAAAGAAATAGGGGGCATATTCCTGTGACATGACAACCTCTATAATATTCGGGTGATACTCCCATACCACTGCCTATAATCCTTGGTAATCCTCAACCGTTGCATCATATGATAGGAAAGGTCCCCGCTCTGGTATATCCACCCATCTCCATGCATAAAGAGCCACTCCTTGGGGCATGCCTTGTACTCTGCCATACTATCGCAACACTCTCCCAAGAAGGAATCTCTCAATCACGAATTGAGTCCTCCCAATCAGGTATCTAGTCATGCAAACATAGGGCATCTCGGTGTCATCCTTTGGCCACTACTCACAGTCAAGATATGGCCTCCATGTAACTGTATCAAGATCATCCAATACCCTCCTCTAGTACTCCAGCTTGCGCATCTTATGCTGGATAGCTAGACCTGTGTATTCATGAACATATGGATGACTGACTAGCCATTATCTATCTACAACAAGATGAGTGACAACTATATGCCCCCACGCCCATATCTGTAGCAATGTAACTCCAGCTGATAAACTTGATGTTCTAAGGTACACAACTTGATGTAGATCGTGGTACAAATGTGCAAGCATGCAGGATCCCCATGCATATCTGCTCCCCTGTGTAATCACACTCTCCAAAATATGACCCTAACCAACTGAGAGTCCCTTTAACTTGCGGTCAAGACATAAGAATCCTCCAATAAATCTAGCAAGAATGCATGGTAATGTCGCATATGCATCAACCATATCCCACCATGGGATCTCATAACCACAAATCTGCTCATCCTCGAAGACTCTCTGCAATGCATCTGTACCTCCCTGCTTAGTGGAATCATACACAACCAGCTCTTTGACAACATGAATCCTCAAAATAGGATAAACATCATGTCACTATCATCTCACTAGTGAGTAAGTGGGAGGTGTTGTGGTCACTATGCCACCTCTCTGCCAAAATAGTCAGAAGTCCCTTGTTAATCCTATGCTGGGGCATGCCAAGCAAATAATTTAATCCACATCATCCAATCACATTTAGGTCAGCCTAATCTAGATATGGAATCCAATCCTAGGTCCTTGGGAAATGCTCCTGCGACATGAGGACTGTCGAAGGCTCCTAACATCATAACATATCGCAAATCAACAATCTTATCAATCAATCAACATCAATTAGCCTATCAATTTAATTATCTCTGATGAGATTTTGATCACATCTCGTGAGTGTCTATCATTGATCCTCGCATATCATGAGGTCAATTATTAATCTATCATTGATCCTCACCTATCATGAGGTCAATCATTAATCTATCATTGATCCTCATCTATCATGAGGTCAATTATCATCATCTTATCATTGCATCTCACCTATCATGAGATCAATCATCATCTAATCTATCAACATCATCAAACATCATCAAATCAAAGGCTAAAGCGATCAACAATCATCAAAATCAAGGAGTCTACTCAAAATTATATCATTCTACCCTAGATGCACTAAAATAGTGTCTCAAAGTGCTAAAAATATGGATGCACCGGAGAATTCTATCAATGTACCACAATAGGGTTTCTATGCGCCAAACTTCTCTATGTGCCATCAAAAGTTATCAATGTGCTATTTCACTACATGAATGCGCTAAATTACCTAATGCGCTGGAAAAATAACCCCATGCACTAATTCATGACCTATATGTGCTATAAATCTACATGTGCTACAACATTCATCAGATGTGCTAAATCTAGGCATGGATGTGCTAAAAATCCTGATGTGCTACAACTTTGACTCTATGTGCTAAAAACCTAACCCTACGCTAAAAGCCCCTATGCACTAGAACAAATACCCAATGCACTACATCAGAGACCGAATGTGCTAAAATGTGATTAAACCAATTTTAAACATGAAAAAATGCAGGAAAAAAGAAATTCAAAATTCACAGAGAAGTTTTTCGGGGTACGTACCAGAGGTCCATATGCGCCCAGGTGGTTGTGACATTGCACACGCTCAAATCAGTGGGTCTGGAGTGAAATCACCATCTTGCTCAATTTGCGCACAATTGCTCAATCACTCTAATTTTCAAAATGCAAATGCACAAATGACTTCATTTCACATATTTTTACCTTTTAAGGGGTAATTAAGTGGGAATTTAATGGGATTGATTTATTTTATTTTTCAAAGGGACAAATCAATTCATCAAAGTTGGTAGGTTCAATATCAGTTTTTGAGAGATAAATCATTTAAGCATCATAAAATTTGAAAATCATCATCAAATCATTAGAAAATCATAAAAAATTCAAAAAATCATAAAAATCATAAAAATTCAAAAATTCATCGAAATATCTCTCGAGGGGGCATATATACATCATCACCCGAAAATCAGCGTCTGGGACATATCAATTTTTTTTTGTTAGCATCACCAAAAAAAAATTATTTGAAGCAATGCGTAAACACATCACTTCAAAGAGGGGAAAAATGTATACACCTAAAACGATCAGGATAATTAATTAATTAAATACAAGGTATTTAATTAATATACCTCTTATTTCGTCTACTTATAAATAAATTCTAAATTTATTTATATAGTTCACATTTCTTAATTCTTCTTATCTTAAATCATATTCCTCTAATCTTAATTAAATAAACAAATTCAAATAGGTTTTTTTATTTAATTAATATTTTCTTACTAAATTTGAATATTCCAAATTTGAATTTAGTCACATGTCTACAAATTTTCCTCTTGCCACCTCATCATGTCATGTGTCTCATGAATTTAAATATCCTTAATATTTAAATGGGCTTTTTCCTCAACAAATTCTGAAACAAACTTGAGACACTTGGCTCTCTTCCTCCATTTATTCTCTCTCACACTTGGAAAAGTTTTCTATTAAAGGGAACACTACATTATTCCCTCTAACTTCTTCCTTCTCCACCATTCATCTCTCCAGCTAAAATCCTGACCGTTGGTTGTTGCCACATCATTTTATGCCTTAGAAATCCTATAAATATAGCCTCATACTCCAACATTCGATATCCCAACTTTGAGCAATCTTACTCTACAAAAATTTCATTTGAGCATTTGAGATCATTTAAGCATTTGGAAATTAGCAATTAGAATCATTTAGTTTAGCATAATAATGGCTTTAATATTAGTTTCATCTTAGTTATCATAGCAGTTTTCATACATCATTTGCATCATAGTCTTTAGCATCATATCCTTATCACAACATCATTATCATTTACAACAAATCATATAATTCAATCATCATGTAGGAATAGATTTCTTGCATCTTTCAACATTCTGTTCCTCAGGCTGTCATTCTAACAGTCAGAGTGCATACATAAATCTGAGAGCCATCATGATTTAATGAATCTCTGAAGATAGGAAACAATGGGATGATTTTAGGGAATTTTTTTTGTTTCAATTCGACTAGTTTTGTGATTTGAATTCTCTAATACAATGTATCATTGATTGTGTTGTATCTATTGCTTTTGCATTTACATATTTCAATACTTCACAATACACTTTCATTTGTGCTTTCTCTCTCGAAAGGGAAACCCTAGTTTGAATTGGGGTTTTGGGAAGAGCATTAATATCATAGTCTGAGGATGAACTTTCCTCTTCTAAATATTCTGACTTAGAAGAACCAATTTCAATAGCTTGCTCGGCTGTAGGAGGATTTGAACTAGGGTTTACACCAGAGGTTGATGCTCTAGGAGTAATTTCAGCAGTCCTCACTTCCCTACTAACCCTACGAGGTTGAGACTGACCTCTAGGACATACATTTTCTGGTCTAAATTGATTAATGTTTACAAATTCCTCCCATGTCATGTCAAACACCTCATGTAGAGATTTCTCTACTAACAATTTTATTGAACAATGATAAGAGACAAAATTATCCCTACCTTTTTGCATCTCGACCGCCATGATTGCAAGGAGGTGATACAATACATTGGACACATTCATTCTTCTTCCATGCCTCATGTGGTTCAAGAGCTTGAAGTGTACAGAATGGAGGCATTACTGACAACCCTCACAAGTTATATACTTGACAATGTGGACAACTACTTGTTTCCATGGCTTTGGTAGGGAAGTTCTCTTCGTACCTTGTTTATCCACAACCAATGGAGGATCATTGGGTTTAGTAAATTCAGCCTTGACTGACCTTGCATCTTTAGTAGTAGGGTATGGCTCTCCATCGACAGATAAGCTCGTTACCTTTGCAATTATTTCCTCACTAACGATCACCTCCAACCCTTTTACCATTTCCTTCCCCTCAAAGAGTGTTTGTGCAAATTCTTGTGCAATGTCTTCATTGTAGTTGTCAAGATTTAGGAAATAATCCAGCCACCCACAATTTCTAAACTCTGCTAGAGAAGGTGCATCCTGCATTACCACATCATGAACCATGGGTTCATTCCTAATTAGCTAACCCCCCATTATTTCAACTGCTCGTAATCAAACAAGCACTTCAGCTAAATTTCCTTTTCTTGTAATCTCTTTCTAAAAACCCCAACTTCTTCTTCTTGTAATTCTTCTGTAGTGTTGATGCCAATATCATGTAGCTCACCAATTTACCTTTATGGGGCCTTTTTTTAATTTTAGACTAGGCAATAAATAGCAATAAATGAAGGGTATTATCAAGAGAAATGGTGGTGGTTCAGTGACATTTCACACATGCAAGCCATCATTTCAATTTATCATTCAAATTAGCTTGTTTCAAATTTGCTGATATGGATGACACATGGACTTGTGAGTTGACACTTCCCCCCAACCTAAATTAAAACATGTGTCCACACAGGTAGGATGGTAATTATGATTGGACAAGCTAGAGTACAATGTGATACTATGTGAAATATCCACATTAAATTACAATAATTAAAGAAATGCACTAAAATTAATTAAGAGATAACAAATTGTCATGTACGTACCTTAAAACATGGAGTATCTTTGCAAAGATTATGGAGAAAGTATCAGTTACCTTTAAAAAGTATGGTTGAGCAATTAATGTAGTGGTGATGGCAAAGTAGAGTGATGGTGGAGTTATGGAAGAGAGAGAAGATGAAGATGGATGGGCGGATGGGTGGATTAATGAAGTGGATTCCCACAAAAGTGGAAATCTTTATTATGAAGTGATTGCATGTGTACTTGGATCAGTCAGAAGGAGGGACACTAGGTCCTCTTCCTTCAGCTGTAGGAAGTTCGGGGGTTGGTGCTGGTTAAATTGCTGCATGAATTCCTCCTTGGACGTTGGCTTATGATACAACCTTAGACAGTGATTGTTGACCAAAATTTTGAATCTGACAAGGTTAATGGTTGTGAGTTGTACAACACCATTGGGAAAGACTTCTTCAACCTCATACGGTCTCAACCATCTAGTTTACAATTTTCCTATATTATCTTGATACCTGGAGTCATAGAGGAGTGCCCAGTCACCAGGCTGGAACTATTTTTCCTTTATGTACCTATCATGTCATTTGACCCTTTGATTTTTCACTACCTCAGTATGATGCAGGGTTATCTTTCTCATCTCATCCAAAGCATTCAACTGCATGATTCTGTCATTTTGTGCCTCAGATATGTCCATCCCAAGATCTAGTGCAGTCCTAAGAGTCTTATGCTCAAATTCAACGGGTATCATAGCTTCCTTCCTATATAGTAATTCAAAAGGAGTGAAGCATGTGGTTGTTTTCTAGGTGGTCCTATAGGCCCAGACAACTTCTAGCAGCCTATTTTCCCAATCTTTCCTATGAATAACCACTATTTTGGTCAGAATTACCTCAATTTTCTAGTTGGTCACCTCAGATTAGCCATTGGCCTAAGGATGATAGGGGGTAGACTTCTTGTGCCTCACATTATATTCACTGACTAGTGTTGTAACAAGGGTTGATGTAAATTGAGCCCCTTGATTAGTCACTATATCCCTTGGGACCCCATAACGAGTGAAGATGTCCTCAAAAAGAAATTTTGGAACCTTATTATCTCTTGCATGCTTCATTGCTTTAACCTCAACCCACTTGGTCACATAGTCGGTGCAAACCAAGATTTAGGATTTACCATTTGATGGAGGATCAATGGGACCTACAAAATCTAGTCCCTATTTATCAAATGGAGTGATGACTACCTATGGGTAGAGAGACATCTCATCAGATTTGGTTGGTCGGCCCATCCTCTAGCATCTATCATACTTCCTAGTATACATGCCTACATCCTTATGAAGTGTGGGCCAATAATATCCTATATTAAGGATCTTCATTGTTTCCCTCTTGGCTGAAAAATTCCCTCCATAGGGTTCATTGTGACATGCATGCAATATATCATATGTCTCATCTTCCCTTACACACCTCCTCATGACATGGCCTAGTCTAGTGTGGAATAAATAGCTTGCAATCCATGAGAAAGGAAAGGTTTTCTCAATGAGTACCCTTCTCTCTTTTGGAGAGAAATGAGGAGGAACTCTCCCTATAACTAAGTAATTGGCTATGTCAGCATACCAAGGTGTATGCACACTAATGGAAAAAAAAAAATTATTAGGGAAAGTGTCATCAATGGCTTGGGTGTCTTCTGATGTAGCCAATCCGGAAAGAAAGTACGCTACAACATTTTCCTTTATTGGTTTATCAACAATGGTGATGTCAAACTCCTGCATGAGCACCAACCATCTTGTTGGACTCCCTAAAATCAAGGGTTTATTCATGAGGTATCTTATTGTTGTATGGTCTGTATGAATTAAAATCTGATACCCTGTTATGTAGTGCCTGAATTTGTTAAGGGCATAGATGGCTGTCAACATTTCTTTTTCTGTCACCATGTAATTGAATTCAACTCCTTGTAGGTTTTTGTTGATAAAATAGATAGCATTCTCAATTGCTCCTTTTTGTCCCAAGACAACACCTATAGCATAGTTTGATGCATATGTATGAATATGAAAAGGAAGCTCCCAATTAGGGACTTTGAGTATAGGAGCATGGGTTAAAGCTGCTTTCAAATCAAAGAATGCCTTGTCAGTTCTCTGTCCACTGGAATTCAACATCTTTAGTTAGAAGATTATACAATGGTACTGCCATTTTTCTGAAATATTTGATAAAATGCCTATAGTACCCTGCATGTCCCAAGAAACTTCTAACATCTTTTTATTTTGCAGGAATAGGCAGATTGGTAATCACTTCAATCTTCGTCGGGTCTACTTGAATTCTTTTTTGAGAAATGTAGTGTCCAAGGACTACTCCTTCCTACATCATCATGAAGCACTTCTCACTGTTCAAGGATAGATTATGGTCTTCACATCTTCGTAAAACCTTCTTGAGATTCTCTAGTGCTTTTGAAAAATCAGCACAATAGGTAGTGAAATCATCCATACAAATCTCCATGCAATCATGTGAGATATCTAAAAATATACTAATGACTGCCCTTTGAAAAGTTGCAGGTGCATTACACAATCCAAATTATTAGTATTGAGTAGGCATGAGTCCCCCATGTACAGGTAAAGGTGGTCTTCTCTTGATCCTCAAGTGCAATTTGTATATGGTTATAGCCACTAAATCCATCTAGAAAAGAAAAATATTTTTTCCCTGCAAGGGAATCCAATACTTAGTCTATGAAAGGAACGAGAAAGTGATCCTTTTGGTGGCAGAGTTGAGTTCCCTATAGTTAACATAGATTCTCCATTTACCTTCCTTTTTAGGCAAAATCACCAATGGAGACACCCACTAGTTGTCTGAGATGGGGTAGATAAATCTTGCATCCAATAATTCATGTAGTTCCCCTTTTACAATCTCCCTCAATGCAGGGTTGATTCTCCTTTGTGGTTGCCTCACTGGTGTGAAATCATCTCTGATATATATCCTATGAGCTAATAGATTGGGGTCCAATCCCTTCATTTCATGGTAGTCCCATGCAAATGCATGTTGATGGGTCTTCAACAGGTTTGTCAAGGACAACTGCTAGTCTTGACTTGTTAATATTCAAATGTTTTCCTTTTGAAACTTGCACTTGTGTGGTTAACTCTATCATAGTTGCTTCACTAATACTTGGAATTTTTAGTTTATGTGGCAGCAATGTATGGAGCATATCAGTTGCTGCAGGAAGTTTAGTTGCAGGAAGAGTGGGAAAAAGTGTCTTTGATGGACCTGTATAACCAGTTTCATGAGTAGATGACTCTTCATGCACCTCACAATAGTTCTGAATTATGTGGGACAACACTTCATCTTCTTCCTGAAGCTACATGAAAGCCTAACATCATGATTTGTGCCACTGAATTGACTTCCTCGACCTCTTCTCCAACATGTGGCCATATGGTGTTATCCATGTCATAGGATGGTTGAGCAGGAGGGTAGAGAACAAGCTTTTTGGTACTCTTCCCATAAAAAATGGTCATGTCCCCTGACTGACATCTAATGTAAGCATCTATTGTGGCCAACCATGGCCTTCCTAGAATAATAGGATACTTGCCTAGTGTAGATTTAGGAGAAAGGATCATAAAATATGCTGGGTACTCCCAAGATTCTAGAGTTACCACAAGGTCTTCTACTATACCATCAAGTTTAACAATGGAACTATCAGTGAGTTGCAGGACAATAGGAGTAGGTCTCATGTTTGCAACATTTAGTTGTTGCAGGATATCCTTATTCATCACATTTATTACTACTCCCAAGTCAATTAGATCATTCTTGATTTGGATTCCATTTATAATAACTCCTACCACAGGACTACCTAGGTCAGTGTTCTTAGGAACTGTAACTTTTCCAAGCATGATATCTGCCAGCTGTCCTACCACATGAACTGTGGTGAGGCCTTTCTTTTCTCTCCCTGAATTTTTAAGGAATGCTTCCTGGATTGCTTTGCCATATATAGGGACATATTTTATGGCTTGAAACAAAGGTATCTTAACACATGTGTTTCAACTGATCTAAAATGTCAAAGGTTGTTTCCTCCTTTTCTTCCTTCTGTTTAGCAACCTCTAGCCTTTGAAGAAATGGTGGATCTTGGGTATTCTGTTGAATTGGAACTGGTTTAGGATTTTTAGGCACACTCAGCTGAATGGGGACATTCAAATGCTCCTCTTCTTCCACATGAAGCTTGATGATGATAGGAGTGGAAGGATTTGGAAAAGTAGTTCTTGAGCACAAATGGATGTCACTCACACTCACAACATATGTAGGGAATTGATTAGGATATGCAAAGTATATTGGTTACTATTGTGGTTTGTTATTTGGGTTAGGTGTGGGTTGAGCTGGTAACTGAGTAGGTCTAGGTGTGCTTGAACTTGAGCTAGAAGGATGATGCATTATAGTAGGGTGCTGAGGTTATGGAGGTGGCTACATGTAACTAGTAGGCTGGTTTGGCCATTATTGTCCTCCCCTCCATTGGGATGTTTGCTTCCAGTTTCCTAGAGGTGGCTGCCAATTCCCTTGAAACTGTTGCCAATTCCCTCAAGGCTGTTTCCATTTGGGTGGAAAGTTTTTGTGATTGAGCCATGTATTTGGAGGGTTATTCCAAGGCTAAGGTGGATATCCTCCATAGTTGGATGGATATGGGGGTTGCCATTGGTTACCAGATGCATAAGAATTGAAATAAGGCCCAACAAAAGATAATGGATCTAATGGCATACCTTTTCTTGGAGCCCATGGTCTCCTTTATGCAATGTAGTAGACTTGATCATCATCACCCTGGATTGGCTTGAACTCAGGTGGAATATGTTTATTGTCAATGTTAGCTACCATTTTGCATCTGCAGTCCTACTTTTGTCTACAATGAGGGCAATATTTTTCCAACATTGCCTTTGCCTCCTCATGTTTCTTCTTTGCTTGAAGTGTATCTAGCTGGGTAGCTAGATTTTTTATGATGTCTTTCTTGAAATATGCCAACAAGTGAGTAATATCCATCCTTGAAACTCCATTGGTGGACGATTTACCCATAGAGGATTGGTAGCCTCTTCCTTTCTATGCAGCTGCCCTGGAATAGTTCTGACATATCTTCTTAATATCATCCCAAGGAACTTGGGTGATATCTCCTCCTCCCATCAGGTCTAAAGCATCATTGCAACTATCATGGATTCCTCTCAGGAAGAGCAGATTTTGAGACTCTTCATTGAGTGTATGATGTGCAGATTTCTGCAGGAAAAATAGAAACCTTGAAATGTAATCCTCCAAACTCTCATCTTCCTTTTGTTGCATCCTAAAGATGTCATTTCCCTTGCAATATTCCTTGTACTTCTCAAGGAACTTGGTCTTCATGTCATCCCAAGTTTCCATAGTATTCTTGCCTAATCTCATAAACCATCTCAATGCAACTTCTTTCAAAATGGTAGGAAACAACTTAAACGTATGAGCATCAGTGGTATAGTCATAGCTTCTGCAGAGGATATCAAACTCAAACTGGAAAGTGTCAAGGTCTTCTATAACAAGTCCATAGAACTTAGGAAGGACTAAAGCAGGGATTTTTTGAGGTTGTCAACTTCATTATGATGAGCAATGGGGAATGGAAAAGCTGGTTGGTTAGGTCTGTTTCTATGTCTATTCTCATTATTCTCATCACTCATGCCTACTTGATGAAGTTCCAAAGAAAATGGATTCTCAATCAGATTTTGATCTTTAGAGGAAGTGTTTGAACTGGTCAAATGGGGAAATACATCAAAAAAAGGGCGTGCATCTTCTTCTTCTTCGTCTCTTGGCATATTTTGATGTTCAACTAGTTGGAATGGATCAAGGTCATTAGGAAGGAATCTCCCATAAGCATCTCTTCTCCTTCTTCTATGCATGCGGTATTAACTCAGTATCAGCCAACTCACATAAAGAATTGGTTAAAGAATAGTAGGTCATTACTTTCCTAAATGAGGGGTATACTAAGAGAAAACTTTTAGAAATACTTCAACAAGAAAGAAACTATCAATGACTCCAAATAGCTTCCTAGTTTGACACCATCCCTGACAACGACACCAAAAATGTTGTCCTCCTTTAATTGTTTAATAACTAATCCCTTAGAGCTATGAATTAGAGATTGGAAATATGCACTAAGTAGCTATCTCACTCATCATAAAGGTGCATTTCATTTGTCAACCCAAGTACGTAAACTTGAAATGGGTCAACATTGTATGTGCACTAGGACTCTACTGCAGTGATCCATAAACTAGGAAAGAAACAATGTTGGAAATAAAATCCTGGAAGGAAATCAACTTAAACTCTGAGCATAAATCAAAATCTGCACTAAGCATTAACAATTGGATTGGAAATGAAGGATAGAAATGGAAATCTCAACAAACAAACAAGGAACTACTCTATTTGCCTCGGTTGCAGGAACAGTCACAAAATAAAATTTTAGTGGCTACAGGAATAGATAGTTGCTGAAATTGAAACTAACTATTGAACATAAAATAAATTTTAAACTAAGTATGAAATTCTCACCAAGTGGGCCCCCTTGGGTGAGTCTCACTTACACTAACTCAAATGCAACAACTCAAAATGTCATATTATTTCCTGAAAGCATGTTGACAACATCTCAACAATATTACTATATTACTTAAACTAGAAAAATGTGAATACAAAACCCAGAACATCCAACCTTATCAAAAGGGACATCTATCCATTATTTATAGTGAGAAAAATTACTGATTAAACCTAACTACCTAGGCAATCGACTCCATCAAAATAGGAGGATACCACTTATTGAAAGCATAGAAAAAGATGAAGTTATGCATGTGCTAAATTGGTCAAAGCAGACTTGCTTCAATGGGAATCTAGCACAACACACTTCCTATATTTTCTCAACAAATGAATATGACCATTAAAAAGGTAGTTACATTCTTTTATTTAAATTAGGAATTTCCCTCCATGAGATTTTTCCCGCCTTTGACCTTTTAATGATCTTCTTGGCTTCTTGGTAACTGACCAGCTGGCAAGAGTTTCTCCCACTTGGCAGGCTTCGTTGACATCAAAATCTTAGTGGAAACCTCCATAATAACGTTAGCATGCACAACAACTGCATATCTATAATTACCTTAACAACATTCATTCAACCACTTGTAAAATCAACATAGATAATTCACATAGCATGATAATGTCATTAAAAATCACATGGATAAACTTATGCCCAAGGTCTATGGTTTTAAGGGAATAACTTAGAAAATTTCAACAACTAGTGTCAAAGTCTATGATAGCAACAACAAATAGATAATAGACCCTATCAAAATTGAGCCATTAATTGAACTCGTCAATAGTTATAGGAAATTATGGAAGGGATCATTAAAGTGGTCAATCGTGAGCCACCAAATCATCTAATAAGACAACAAGAGGAAGAACAATTTTGTATTGGTAAGGAAGCCAACATGATAGTTTTCACAAAGCATGTCTTTGTCAAACCGCTAGGGAAGAGTTTTTATTCTATTTCTCTTATGTCTTTTTTAATTATGGTTTCAATTGCAAAGACAATTCTTCACCCTATTCTTGAGGGAGAGTGGACATATGCATTTAATTTCTATTTTTAGTCCTTTTGTGAATAAAACTCATCCCGAGCTTATATATTTGGGTTGGTGGTTGAGGAGAAAATCTAGTGGGAGAATATAGTTGATAGTTCTAGTTTTTGTTTCAACAGAAAATACTTTGTTGTTAGGTTTTTGTTATATAGTTGCAATGGATATGCACTCATGAATGAGAGATCTGTAGAGATTTTTTCATCTTGTAAGAGTTTAGTTTCTATGCAATAAAGGTGTTTCAGTTTACTGTTATGATTGGTTGATTCAAGTAGTATACATTTTATTTCCTCTGTGGGCACAACAACTTGAGCAAGGGCCACTCGAGGTACTGTTCACCCACCTTGATTTTTTTAGTAGATTAGATGATTATATTATTGCATCCATTTCAAGTAAACTCTTAATTACATACGCATGAATGATATCTTGTATCATGAATTATGCTTTGTAATGTTTCCTTGATTTATTCTCTAGAGAAGTTAAACAGTTAGGAGTCAGATTCAGTAGTATTAGTGAATCGTAGAGTTCAAATTTAGTAGTTAACAATTACAATATTAAGCTGGAGGTACCCATAGCATAAGTTGCAGATTAAGTTATTTCCCTTGTTTTTCAAGTTAACGATTTATTTCCTTTTCCAACATTTAATGTTTTCATGTACATGTGTAAACCACCTATACTCATTGATATAGGCTATGTAGAGTCCATAAATGCACATATAGTTCCAACATCATCAAAATATTACAAAGCCCTAGTTGAAAATTAAATAGAGCCTTTGCAAGAGTTTGGTGAACTATTTAGCTAAGAACCCCTCCTTTGAATTGTGTCTAACACCAAGTTGATTGAGCATTAGAAAGGCCTTACAACACCCTTCAAACCAAGGTTGAGGATCTTAGGAGGGAGGTCAAGGTAGCACATACCAATGCCACCATAGATCTCAAAAATCCCCGAGTGTGAAAACTCATGGATGATGTGCCAGTAGCTAGGAAGAGGGAGGGAACTCTATAGGAGCAGACTGCTACACAGTGAGAAAATTGCAATATTGAGAGGGGAGTTGAGGGGACTATGTATATCAGTCTCAAGATCAGTCGATTGATCTCAATCCCATGTGTCAATTTTCAAGTCACTGTGCCTAGATCTGGATCCACTAGCACTAGAGAGTTTTGAGACCCATGCTCTAGGTGCCTAGAGCTAAGATGTATAATGCACAAACATTTTTTATTTAGACACACATGATGTATATCATTTTTTTAGATGTAAATAGTCATATACACATTGTAGAACCCTAATCCTAATACCTGCAAACACAATAAACAAACACATAGTTAGATCAAATGCAAGTAAGAATTAAGATTCCCCATGAAATCCATTAGCAATGCTAAAAATAGGAAATAAGAATGAATAACACAATGAAAAAGTAATGAAATCTTCATTAAGCAAGCAAAATCTTGATCCCATGGGGGAATTGGTGCCAATTTGATGTGAAAATTGGCCCTTTCCCAACTCCAATGATGTAATGTTGATGAGTGATGAAGGTTGATCCACTTTGTTGAAGATTCACTTGAGCTCCATGATGAAAAATCTGCGTAACCTAGCTAAGACTTTTATAAATTGATGAAAATAGATATGCTTGAAGATAAAATTGAGTATAGTAAACTTGCTCAAATTGTGGATGTTCAAAATGAGGAGAGACGCCTTTTATTTATAGAAAGACAAGATGGAGAAATGCAAAATGGGATGAATGTGGGATCATTCAACACCCAATGGGAAAGTGCCACTTGTCATGATATGAGTGGGCAAAGGATGTGCACATTTTGATGATTGTGCCCATAAATGCAATTAGCTGGAATTTGAAAATAGTGAAATGACATGTAAGAGGAAAAAAGAAATGACTTAAATGCCACTTGGGTCAATGCACAAGGACATGTAAGAAGGAATGAATGTCTTGTTGGAAGGACAAAGTCCACTTGGAGGGATTTTTAAATTTGGAAGAATATTCTCTAAAGATGCCAAGTTGAAAGAAAATAGAGATTTAATAAATGAAATAAATTTATTTTCATGTGCAAGTGGCAAAAGCTAGAGGATGGGACATGGATTAAGATTATATTTAATCAGGATTTGATTAAATGAGAGGAGATTAGGTGATTTGAAAATTTTGACTTAAATTTTAGGATTTAAATAAATCAAAGTTGAGAGGAAAATGATTTAGACTTAGTTAAATAAAAGATTTTGATTTATTTAACTAAAGGGGATGATTGTTAGATTAAATAAAATAAGGTTTAATTTATTTAATCTAATAAGATGACCTCAGAGATTTAATTAAATAAAATGAATTAGTTAATTAAATAGAGACCTAGGGTTAATTAAATCAGATTGATTAATTTAATTAACAAAACATAAAGACTTAATCAAATAAATAATGATTTATTTAATTAAGAGAGGAAAATTGATGAATTTAATCCAATAAGGGCTATTCGATTAAATGGTTTAGACAAAGGGATAATTCAGGATGAAGCGGTGTTAGTAATCAAGATCAAGCCGTGTTGGTACATCTTTCATGTCTACATTTTGCCCCTCTTTGAAGCAAAGTACTTGTTACATTGGTTCAAAGAATAAACTGTCTCAATCAAAAGTCAAAAAATTTTGATTTCAAAATTTGCCCCACTGCTACCCCGATGAGAGAAAACATGCTCAAATAGGATTAGGGGATCAAAAACCCTAGTAGGATGACTAAACGAGGTCAACAAACCCTACTTTTCAAGCTTAAATAAGCCTTGAGGGGCCATTTCCAATTCATTTTCACATTCAGCCTATAGAGATTTTGCAATTTTGAGCTCTAACCCCTTCACGAGATGGCGTAACGACAGCTTCCCTAGAAAATTTCTGACAGAGTATAGACACATCAGAGGCTACCTGGAACTAGACCGCTGGTGAGTTAACTTGATCTGACTTCATTTTTTTATTTTCATGTGCATTTATTAGGCTACGAAACTTAGTTTTTAGGAGCAGTCCAATATAGCACCGCTCCAAACTCTCTTTCGGCATCATGCGGCCTCAAATTGTGCCACAATTGTGGGTAGCGACATCACGACGCAATTTGGAATTAGGGTTTAAATTCCAAACCCAGTCATATATGCAAAGTGCACTGCGATAGTCCTCTTTTCAAATTAGGGTTTAGGTCAAACTGAGCCGCATGTCCAAACTGTGACGCTGCAATGGAGTTTGAGAGTTTGAAGCTCCTAGTGACACAGTTTGGAGTTTGCAAATTGCATCACACCCACAAACAACGATGCTAAGGTTGCCTAGGGTACACCAAGACAAATTAGGCTCATGAAGTTTTACAATTTTTAACATGGTGGCTTTCCTGATGTAGGAGGAGGCGATGATACTCTACTTATGCAAGCATAGGTCCCGAGATCTTTTCAACATTTTGGATGATCTGCCCGAGTGATAGTAGTAGTATCTAGGGTGGATCAGACTTTGGTACATCGCTTATGCACCACCCGTTCTGACACACTTGGGTATGATGACAAAACTTGTTGAGAGATGGCACGATGAGACATCTTCTTTGCACCTCCCGACAGGTGAGGTGGCAGTCACACTAGAGGAAGTGTGGCAGATCCACATATTGCCCTTCCACGGAGAGCATGTGATATACAATGTGGATGCCAAGAGGGAGGCCTACTACGATATTATGGGCCTTGATGAGATTGTTTTTTGCGAGGGTCAGATTGAGTTAGAGTGTTATAGGATCTCTGTGTCACCCTTCCGTCTTGTTATTGCAACCATCTTATCGGTTCTCGTTGCACTAGATCGGCGAGGCCAATACTTCAGTCTTGGATGGGGGCTCACTTGGGAGCACATGGTTTGGTAATGTACATGCTTTGCATGGGGCCTAGTTCTTCTAGCCTCACTATACAAGGATCTTCATGAGTTTTCCTATCTTGATGACCGAGCACTTGGGGCTGGTGTCACACTTCTACACATCTGGGCCTGGGAGCACATTGTTGTGCTTCATCCAAGAGTTGTTCATGTTACCATGGAGCCAGATGACCTGGTTGTTTAGCGATACCACAGGGGTGTTTCCTTCACACACATAGGATAGCATGAGATTCTTCATTAGAGGAGAGTTCTTGATGATATGTGTGCTTTTACCTAGCGACCATATCTTGGATGGCCCGCATGGTATGACGACGCATAACAGTTTTTATTTTCCCACTAGGATAGATTGATGTAGGGCAGGGAGCACTTGATGCTCGAGATGTACCTGCTAGTCAAGGTTCAAAGGTAGTTTAGAGAGCCACAGGATAGGCCAAATGATCAGTATGTGGTCATCTTTGCACGGACGACGAGCCAAAGTTGTTGGGGTCGATATATACTTGCACACAAGGCAGTGCAGAGTTTTATGTAGTTGGTGGCTAGGCCATGGCCATATGACCAGGGATAGGCTGATCCAGGGATGATGCAGGCATACAAAGATTGGTTCAGGCCACCTCTTTGACTTACAGTGCCAAGGACACCATCTACCCGATGCAGAGCCAGAGGCAGGGGAGTAGGACGATGATGAGGGGATGGAGACGGGGGCTGAGGAAGTGGAGGACCACCACCAGATCAACCAATCAGGGCAAGGGGCCACATGATCAGCCACTCCCAGATCCACAGGTGGGACAGTAGAGACAGGATCCAAACCCAGGAAAACAAGATTAGGATTAGGGATGATAGGATAGGGTTCTGATACCACCCAGAGACGAGGGCCAGGATCAGCCATTCATGCAACCACCTCTCTAGCCAGACCCTAGGGATGGCCAAATTTTATAGCTACAGGCCCAGGTATAGGAATTCATAGCTGAGAGAGATTAGCTACAGGAAGAGCAAGACTAGGTGTTCTAGCAGATACAGGTTGCAGAGCTGCAGGCAGTGGCAGAGATGGGCAGATGATAGTAGATAGAGAGTATGTCTACATCTTCCTCCCGGAGCATGGTATCGCCTCGATCATATAGGGAGGCCATCCAGGAGGTTGACTATTACAAGTTACATTATTACCAGGCCATGCCGAGAGCAGCCTGAGTGCCATATTTTTCACAAAGGACAGGCCATAGACCCGTAGAGGATCACGGGGAGAGAGCAGGTGGCGAGGGAAGTAGCCAGCAGGACTATCCTTCATTTTGATGTAGAGACAGGATTCCTTTTGTGCCCCATGGGATCATTTTTGATAGCCCCAGTGGGCCCTTTGTACTTATGTATTTGATACACACTTGATCCAATTCTTTTGTACCATGACATTGTATTTATTTTGATGATGTATGAGATGATACTTATCTGATATGATGTGTCCTATTCTACTTTATGCTTTATGGATGGATCTTATTTCTATATGCTATGCAATGTGATGCAATGATTTTCTATGTTATGATGCTATGATGATGATACTATATGATGATTTCTGTTATGATATGATGATGCAAAATGCAATGATTATGCGACTAAGAGATCAATATTATGCCCCTAATGGATGAAATGCAATCTTTTTTCTTATCTTTTCTTATGCATTATATGGTGATGTACTTATATGATGCTTATGATGATGACATGATTCTTATGTATGGTTGATGGATACTATGACGATGATATGATGAATGCAAAATGATGTTTTATATGATTTATGAATATGATTATGCAAATGATGAAATGCTTTGAATAACCAATCTATATTATGCAATGATGGAAATGCAATGCATGTGATATGATTTAATATTTCCTATATGATATGCCCAGGATGGCGTTGTACTTAGTGTGATGGACTTTGACCCATCAGTCAGATACGAGTACTCATGTTCACACCTGGCATACAAAAATTTATTCAAAATGTAGTTTAGATATTTTAGACATCCCAAACCAAAACATAGGAAGGCAAGCCTTCCTATGTGGTCAACAAGACACCTAAAACACCTTCCTTACATCCAAGCAAAGCACACATAATAAATTTATATTACAAGAATATCCAACAAAAACAACAGATAAAAAGATAATGATCGTTGCTTCATTCCTATTTCTCTAAATCCTTTCATTTGGATATCATTGAGAGGCCCTTGGAATGAGCGCAATAAGATAAGTTTAACAAGATAAAGATAAAGCAAACAAACAAGTTAATGTTCTTCAATACCGCTAGCCAAGACTAAAATACGGTGATACTTGATGTTGATGTCCATTGTAGGAATGATGCATCCTAGTACATGACGATATCAGATGATTGATATGAGACTAATTGGATGATAGGCTATTGACACAAAGAGTTGACCAACTTGTTTACGTACTAACCTAGACTTGAGACTTTGACGCTTTGAGTTTTCACTTTTAAATCTACTAGACTTGTTTTCATCTGTTTCACCAAAGGTTGAGGAAAATGATTGTTTTATTATGGGTGATGTTTATTGCGGGTGAAAGCAAGATGAGACAGATGGATTTTTTCAAATATTTGGATGTTTTGATGTTTTTGAAATGTTTTGAGGTTGTTTTTGGTATTTTCAAGATTTTACAAATGTTTTGATTTTCAAAATTTTTAATGTTTTGGGGTTTTCTGAGATTTTGACCAAGAGACTAACCTAAAGACCTATCTTAGGGGCCTTGGCGGCTGATCAATAGATTAGCCTTTCCTACATTATACACGCAGAGACCACGTAGTTTGACTGACATAGACTCAATTATTGATGAGATATTAACAAATGGATTGCTAGTTTATTATGACGGACTCCTAAAGGACTGACCTAAATGTCTTGGGAGATGATCAAAGATCAACCTTTCCTACGTTCAAGGCTTAGAGACCCATAGTTCAACAAGATGACTCTGTTTTTGACTTTTTTGACTTTTTGACCTGTTTTGGGATTTTGGTATGTTTTGAATGTTTTTGGATTTTCTAATTTTTTGATGTTTGTGGATTTTCTGATTTTGGGATTTTAAGAAAATACACTAATCTGATCTGATGAGAACATGCCCCCAGCATGAGGCAATAGACTACTCCAATATAGGCAAGACAAACTGACCTTGAGAATGGGTTGAGTAGTACTAGGAGGGATCATGACACGAACATAGGACCAAGCTACGATGTGGATGCCAAACAGATGGGTGATGGATGAAATGCGATGGATGGATGATGCAGAACGAGTCATGAAGATTCTGGTGGATGGAAAGTACTTATTTACATAAGACACCTATTTTCCAGGTTTTCACCAAGGTACTTGCCCAAAGCGCCACCAAAGTGGTTTTCACTAGAGGACAATTTTTTTCTCTTTATCGTTTTTAATCCTTTTTCTGATTTTTTGGATTTTTTTTTTTTTAATTTTTGTTGTCACCAAGATACCTATTTTCTAGGTTTTCATCAAGGTGACAATTTTTTAGGACATTTTTTAATTTTTTAATTTTTTGGTTCTATACCTTGAAAGATTTAGGCATAAAACTTTTTGAGATGAGAGTTATTCATGGGATCTTGCAGAGGTTCCCCTTAGGGTGTTGATAATTGATATGCCCCCAACTTGTAGCTTACTGTGATAACAAATGGTCCCAACTAGTTGGGTTCAAATTTTCCTTTTCCATTTGGATTTGGAATGTTCTTTTGATTTTCTTTTAGGACAAGTTCTTCGACCTAGAACTTCTGATTCCTGATCTTCTTGTTATAGCTCCTATTGAGTCAGTTATGATAGACCTACAAATGATTTAATACTTCCATACATCGCTCATCCAATAGCTCTAGCTCATTCACTCTTGATACTCGGTATTCTTCATTTGTGATGAGATTTTGCAATGATATTCTTAGTGATGGAAGCTCAATCTTGATGGGTAATATGGCTTCTGATCCGTAGACTAGGGAAAAGGGGGTGGCACTTGTGGGTGTGTAGATGCTGGTTCGATAGGCCCAGAGGGCAGGATTTAGCTACAGATGCTAGTCATGACCTGCGTCATTGACTATTTTCTTGAGGATCTTCAGAATGGTTTTATTAGTGGCTTCTATTTGGCCATTGCCTTGGGGATAATACAAATTGGAAAAGCAATGTTGGATTTTGACTTTGTCACATAGGTCACGAACATCCTGATTCTTGAAAGGTGTCCTATTATTAGAGATAATGGATTGTGGGACACCGTAACAACATATTAATTAGTTCAAGATGAACTTTGATATCTGCTTTCCAGTGGTGTATGTCATCGGGATGGCTTCCACCCACTTGGTGAAGTACTTAGTGGCAATAATGATAAACTTGTGGCCACTGGATGAGATGGAGGTGATTTCTCCAACAAGATCGAGCCCCCACTATGAAAAGGGCCATGGTGTGGCAATAGGATGAAGCTCTTGAGCTGGTTCATGGATGAGGTCCCCATGCTACTAACATTGTAGACACCTTCTGACATAGTCATGTGCTTCTCTTTCCATAGTAGGCCAATAATACCCCGTCCTCAACAATTTCTTGGCCAAGGTCATACTACTCGAGTGTGAACCACAAATACCATTATGCACCTTGGTCAAGGCGGTCAATGCCTCCTCAACATTTAAGCAGTGTAACTAGGTTCCTTCTATGCTCCTACGGTAAAGGGTTCCTCCTAGGATGACAAACCGAGATGCTTACTTGACAAAGGTTTTCTTAAGGTTTGAGGTTATGTCAGTTGGGAGGACTCTTATTCTCAGATAAGTGTATATGTCATGGTACCAAGGATCACCAGGGCCAATGATTTCGCACACGAATTCTTACTCCGGTACATCGAATGCGGGCATGAGAAGTTGCTCTACCAGGAATTCATGCTTTGGGACATTGTGAGGGATATCCAATAGGGATCCAATTGTCGCCATTGCATCTTCCGCTTTGTTTTTTTCTCTAGGTATCTACTCAAATGTGATCTCAATGGAATCCTTAAGAATTCCCACCAATTTCTTTTATGGAGTGAGATTGTTGTCCTTAGTCTAGTATTCATCATTCACTTGATTGATTATTAGCTGTGAATCCCCATATACCTTGAGATCCATGATATGCCACTGCACTTCTATTCTAGTTCATATGGTTAGAGCTTCATATTCTGCGATATTGTTTGTGCAGGGAAATGCCAATTTGTAGGACATTGGTATGCAGTGTCCTTGTAGAGTGATGAAAAATACCCTAGCTCCCGATCCATGCTGTGTGTAGGAACCATCAAAGTACAACTTCCAGTGGTCTGCTATGTTTAATTTGAAGATGGATTCATCAAAGAACTTTGAAATTAGAAGATTCTCTTAGTACATTGGCACTTCTGCTAGTTGGTCTACAATAGCTTTCCCTTTGATAGCCTTCCATTCCACATACTCAATGTCATATTATGATAGGATCATGACCCACTTGGCCATCCTTCATGTGAGTATTGCTTTGGAAAGTAGATACTTGAGTGGGTCGATCTTGGCGATGAGTTTGATTTTGTGTGTTAACATGTAGTGTCTGAACTTCTGTGAGGAAAACACCACTACTAGGAAAAAAAATCCAATTAAAGAATAGTTTAACTCATGCCCTACCATGGTCCGACTAATGTAGATGGGCTTCTCTATTTTTTTTTCATCGTGCTGAGCTAGGAGAGCACCGAGAGCTACTCTTGTTGCTGATATGTAGAGTATTAGGGGCTTTCTTGGGATTGGTGGCATAAGCATTGGAGGTGTGAGAAAATACTCTTTGATCTTGTTAAAGGCCTGATCACACTTGTCATCCCACTTGTATGCTACCCCCTTGTGGAGTAGGTGAGAATATGGGATTGATTTGTCTGCTAGCTGAGCTATGAATCAACGAATTGATTGGAGCCTGCCTTGTAGGCCTCTTAGCCTCTTCAAAGTCTTGGGTGCCTCCATCTTGAGGATTTCCTTTACCTTAGCTAGATCTATTTCAATTCCTCTCATAGACACAATGTATCCCAATAGATTCCCTCATTGTATGCCTAAGACACACTTCTTTGGATTAAGGTGGACCTTGTATTCCTCTAGTCTATCGAAGATGGCGCTCAATGCTACTATATGGTCCCTTCTCTTTCTGAATTTTTCCAATATGTCATCCACATAATCTTCCACAGTATTATGGATCATGTCATGAAAGATTAAGGTCATTTCTCTCTGATATGTTGCTCCAGCATTCTTTAGGCCAAACAACATCATGTTCTAGCAATATGTCCCCCATGGACAAGTAAAATCCATTTTATGTTGATCTTCCTTGGCTATTGTGATTTGGTTATACCCAGAGAGTCCATCCATTAGTGAAAGCATCTCATGTCCCATAGTCATATCTACAATCATATCAATGTTGGGGAGCGGGAAGTCATCTTTGGGACATGCCTTGTTCAGGTCTCTGAAGTTTGTGCATATACGGATTCCCCCATCGAGATTTGAAACCCACTCTGGATAGTCGATTGGTCGTATGAACCCTGCATCAAGTAGCTTCTTCAATTCCATTTTAACCAGCAATGCTATATGGGGATGCATTTTTCTAAGTTTTTGTCTGACAAGCTTTACTTCAGGGTAAATTGCTAGGTGATGGACCACAATCTCTTGATCAAGCCCAAGCATGTCAGCATAGCTCCATGAAAATTTTACCTTTCTTTCCCTTAAGAAAGTAGCTAGGAGCTCATGTTCTTCTGACATCAATGATTCAACATAAAATGTGATATGCAGAGTTTCCTCTGGTCCGAGGTTGACTGGGTTGCACTTTTTGACTAGAACTACTGACTTTTCTTGATGTAGAGCAATGAGGGGAAGATTGAATCCTTCATCCTCGAGCACCTCAGAGAGGTTTTCACTATTGGATACATCCTTTGTTTTTTCTTTTTTAGGGTCAGAGAGTGCCACGGTGTGGTTTTCACTCAAAGACCTTGAGATTATTCTCAAGTTTTCACTTTTGCGACTAAAGGACTCAATCGTCTCCTTGTAGTAGGCTTGTGTGTCCAAAATGATATCAAACCCAACCTTATGATCTCTGCATGGTAGCGTGCTATGTAGTCCCATGAATTTCAAGAGTGCTTCATCATTTTCGAAAGTGTCTAGAACTGGTGGTCCTCATTGGTTGTAATTGATGAGCTAGGGGTATACTAGGTTGATTTCACGGTTTTAACTAGTTGACTCAAATGATACGGTAATAATCATGAGAAGGGTGGTGTCCTTGAAAAGAATAGGTAGGTTGGTTATGGAATATTTGTCATCACTACTGTTGCAGACATCGGTTGTGTCAAATGTGAAATTGTCTAGGGGCAGACTAGTGGATATGGGCAATTGAAGGGTGGTTGCCATTTGTTGAGGATTTTTGACTTTCTTAACTGGAGGATTTTGGCCACGTATGGTTATACTCAGAGGGGTACATCCGAGACCAATATTTTTCATTTGCATCTCAAGAATGATGGGTATTAGAAGCCCATTGTCATTTTGTCCAAGCTTTCTGTTTTTGTTGTAGCCCATGGCGAGCATCATCTATAAGCCTTTACTTCTATCATCCATAGGTAGATCAGCTACTGGTCTATTTTCTTGGTACAAGAGATGGGATGGGTCCTCCTTTATTACTTCTCGGATGAGATCTCCCCAAATTTTGAAGCTGGAAGATCCTGTTGTGAAGGTTTGGGATGAGGAAGCATCATTTGATTGTGGTCATCCTCATGACCCAGGAGATTGTGGTAACTCTCCTACCACAAAAGAATTCTTTGGAACTATATAGTGTCCACACCCATTGTCCTGAATTATGACCTTGATATAAAAGATGGTGGGGATGGCAAGGATGGTAGGTGTCTCTGTCGCAAAAGTTGAAGATAGAGTAGTTGAGTCAATGTATGGAGGTGATGGGCCTTCATCATTTTTAGGCACTTGGGGGATTTTGTAATATTTTTCCTCTAGGATCTTGTAGTAAGAGAAGGGTTCGAGGTCCCCATGGATGGTGACCTCTTGGCCTTGGTATGTGAACTTGACACATTGGTGAAAATTTGATGCTACTGCTTGCATCGGATGGATCGACGGACACCCCAGGAGAATGTCGTAAGGAAAATCGAGGTCAAGGACCTGACAGGTGGTTTCCATAATTTTTAGCCCTACTTGAATAGGGAGTTGGATTGTGTCATGAGACACTCTTTCTTGATCATCGTAAACCATGATTGTGATGCATTTTCCTTTTTCAATGGAATCCTCTAAGATTTTCAGATTATTTATGAGCTTGAGGGAACAAATGTTTAAACTTGCACCTCCATCCACCAAGACCCTCGTGACTTTGTTCTTATGCACTAGGAATTCCAAATGGAGTGCACGATTGTGAGATGGTTGGGTGGGAAAATCTTGATTGGAGAATGTAAGAAGATTTGGAGTAATGATGTTTTCGACCATAGCTTGGAATTGTTCAACATCAAGATTCGAGGGATAGTGGATGAAGCCAATGCTTCTTCAAGGATTTTTTGTGGGTTGATGAAATTTTTAGCAACTCCATGATGGAGATTTGAGCTGGGGTTCTTTTTCAGCTGATCAAGCACATTATAGCCATTGGGAACAGATCTTGGGTTGGAAGTGGGTGCTCTAGGAGGCTGAGATGACCCTACAATGGTGTTTTTTTTGCCTCTTGTGGTGACTCCACAATCAGCTTGGGCTCCTTTGATGGTGATAGTAGTGCAATACTCATCTAGGGACATGATGACATGGTTGTATACATGATTCACACTCTTGAAGGCACCCTTTCCCTTATCATTATTCTTGTTCCCTTTGTTGTTATGATTGGGCATCAGATTCGTGTAGATCTTGAGGTTTTGATTTCTTACCAGTTGTTCCACATTTATTATTTTATCATCAATGAGGTCTTGAATCAAGTTTTTTAACCTCATACAACTAGTAGTTTTGTGTCCCTTGATCTTGTAGAAATCACAAAGGTGATTTTCATTATACCACGACAGTTTTACCAAGGATTCTTGATAATTTTCATAGGTGGGGATTGTGATAAGTTTTTCCGCTACCAGCCTCTTCATGATGGATTCAGCGAATTCCCCAAGGGCTATGTATTTCTGCTTGGGGGAGTTTTTGTTTCACTGGGGTGGTCCCCTTTGATCGTTCACATTGTTGATCATTTGATTGTTTGGTTGTTGTGTCATTGTGTTAGCTTGGTGATTATTCTGATTGTTGTTTTGGGGTTGTTGTTGGGGTGCGGGTGTGTTTTGTCGAGGAGCGCTGATGACAAATTTGGCGTCGACAACACCATCATTGGTAATGTTTCCGTTCTTCACCCATGTGTGAGGTTTGTCATTGTAGTTGGTGGATGGGTGATTGTTTTGTTGTTCAGGATATGCGAGTGACCCTCCTTGTGCAATAAGGGCTTGTTCAATGTTAAGCACCTTGGCAATCAATTGGTCATATGTGGTGATACCTTGCACTTTGATGTGGAATTCCAAGGTTCCCTCCAGATTGGAGATGACGGTGCAAACTTGTTGTTCTTCAAGCATGGCCCATTTTCTCCGATTGGCCTTGGATTGCCATCGTTGTAAGAAGGAAGAAAATGATTCGTTCTTTCCTTGTTTCAGAGCTGATAGTTCCTCTAGACTGACATCTATACCGATATTGAATGCGTAATTTTTAATGAATGCATCTATTATCTCTTGGAATTTTTTGATACCAGAAGGAAGGTGAGAGAACTACTCCATGGCTTAGCCAACAAAACTTCTAGGAAATAGTAGCATCAGATATGTATCGTCATATGTGACTTCCATGCAATGCACCTGGAATTCCTTGATGTGATCTTCAGGGTTTCCCGTCCCACGGTATTTATCAAATTAGGGGATCTCAAATCCCTTTGGGAATGGTTTCATTGCAAGACTCCTCTCAAATGGATAAGTACACAAGTTGCTAGGTGTTTTTGTGGTTTTCCTTGACTGAAGATCAAGCACTTGTTGTGAGAGAAACATGATTTGTGCTATCACATCATTTTGTGGATTAGGGGGTGGAGTGAAAGCTTTTTTGCGGTGGTTCAATTGTTGGTGGGATGGGTGGATTGGTTGATGCTTGCACATTTTTTTGCACCAAGTATGCTTGTAATTGTTGTTGTACCAACAATGCTTGTTGTTGGTCCTGTTGCTGATGCACTAATAGTGCCTTTTGTTGAGCTTGCTGTTGTTGCACCAACAACGTTTATTATTCAGCTACTAATCAAGCTGCTTCTTGCTGCTCTTGGTATTGTTTCAGCACTTACTGATATGCTTGTTGTTGGGTTGCATGTTGTTGTGTGAGGTATTGTGCTTGTGCTTGTTGGGTAGTTTGCGCAATCTATGTGGCTTGGGAAGCTTGAGTAGCTTGAGTGGCTTGAGCAGCTTGAGCGGCTAGTTGTGTAGCTTGTTGTGTTTGTGCTTGCTAAGCGGCTAGTTGTGAAGCTTGTTGGTTTTGGATTTGTTGGAGTTCCTTCTGATAGGTAGCTTGTTGAGCGGCGTGCAACACAATGCTATATTGATTTGATGTGTTTGAATTGGGTGGTAGTGGTGGATTTGTAATTTTGTTTGTTGTGGTTATGAGAGGCATCGTTGTATTAATGATTGGGATTTGGGTAGTGGATGGTGAGATCAATATGCTTGGTCCTTGAGAGACCATGTTTTTAGATATTTGGGGGATGGTTGATGATGTGATGGTGGTGTATTGCCTTATTGGGATGGTTGCCATCTGTTGTTGTGATGTTGATGACAAGATGTGAGGATTCAGTATGATATTTTGATTGATGATCGGGGGGTTGATTTGATTTTGTTGATTGATATTTGGTAATGGGGGAAGCCCTAAAATGAGAGGTGATGTGGATATTGATGGAAAGGGTGGAAGTGGTGGAAAAGTGAGTGGCACACTCCCTTGAGGAAATGATGAAGATGTAGGGTCAAAGATGCCCCCTAGTCCAAATAAGTCACCTTCTCCTTGTGAGGTTATAGGGAGAGAGGTTAGAGGTGTTGTGTGAAATGATGATGATGGGTCATTAGGATCATGAAAGGTGAGGGGTACATACAGATGTGATGGATTTTGGGGTACATTTTTCCCCAAGATGGTCTTTGCGTCCAAATCTTGATTGTTCATGAGGGGGTGTGTTTTGTAGTGCATTGAGAAATGCGCTTCCCTTGTTAACAATAGGTTGAGTTGGAGCAATGGATGGTGTAATTTGGGGGATTGGTTGAGTGATGATTTGGAATGGGGGTGTGTATGAAATTGGAGGCATGACCCCAAAAGGTGATTCCACAATGGTGCTCAGATCAAAATTGGAAGGGAGTTTAGCCCTTTGTTTTGCTAATTCAGGCATGTATTGTGAGGGATTAAGTATCATCATGATGTTGATAATTCTATGATTCTCAAGATTTTGGACCATTTCGACAATCTCATATTGTGTCATTATGAAGGAATTATTAATGATATCCTCTACTTGTCCTTCCTCTTGAGTATTTTGTGAAGATGAAGGAAAGTTAGTTAGGGGATTGCTTGATCCAACATGATTCATTTCATAATTGGTTTGACTTAGGTCACTTGAAGTGGATGTTTCTTTGTTGGCTTCCATGTTCCTCTTGTGTTGAGATCTAGTTTGAACCATAAAATAAGGTTCAAAAGAGAAGATGTAGGATACTTAAGGATCAAAAGGTGAAATGATGAAGGGAGTGAAAGATGGATGGTATGGATGGTGAAACTCTTAGAAGATCTTGAGGGGATGCTAGACTTTTGGGAATTTTTTGGATTCTTGGATTTGTTTTAGATTCTTGGATTTTTGGATTTTGATTTTGACCTTGATTATGGTTTTGGAATGTTTGGATTTTGGATAATGAACAAATGGATCCCAAGATGTTGGGTGTTATCTATGGGATATATTTTTTCACAAGATGACAATTTGACTGAGTGTATGGAGAAGGATGCACCTACCCACACCTAACCAAACAAGAGGATAATTCAACTAAGCATATGGAGAAGGATACATCTACATATACCTAGCTGAACAAGATGATTTGATGTTTGATTCAAGGATTTTCCAAAAAGTCTAGCCTGAAGGATGATTTCAAGATTTTCAAGAGTTGTTGGTGAGATGGCTTTGATTTGATGTTTGAAAGATGGATGAAGGTTTTTATTTTGATGCTAAGTGTACCTAAAAATACCCTTGTTTACAATACCTCAGTTTTGAAGAACATGATTTCCTCTAAACAAGATGCTCAAATTCCCTAAAAAGATTTGTAGTTTGACAATAAAAAAATGAGTACAAACCGGGATTGTTTCTTGAAGCTCTTCTGTAAAAGTTGAAAAGTAATCTTCATCTGAATTTGTAGAGCATTGAGAGATGCTTTTGATGTTCTTTTTTACTAAGAGCTTTTAACTTTGGTTTTCGGATTTTGATCTTGCGTGAAATCATTTAAGACACATGTGTGGGGTTCAGTTGTTCTTAGCTTTGCTTAGTGACTTCTTTTTACCACAAACAATTCTTGATTAGCTTTTGAAACTAGATGTCTAATGTCTTAACTTCTTCTCATCCCACAAAGTACATTATGTGGAACTTTGGTGAAATCAAGGAAAAAGTTCCCTATTGTTGACTTTAGTAAGAAAATTGAGATATAAATCCAAGTGTTTAGAAACCTCCAAGGATAAAATCCCAAGGGCAAGCAATAACACATGAATCTTGTCAAAGATATTTGCCTCCTAAAGGGTTTAAAGTTTTGATGAAAATGTTGAATGTTTGTTTTCAAATGTTTACGAACAAGCAAAGTGTTTTGTTTCCATTCCAAGAACATGCACAACACTATCACTATGAAAGACTGTATTTGTTGAATTCCCACTTGGACAAGTCTAGCTATGCCTACTTTTAGTGAATGGTTAGATGCTTGACCCCATTGGCTCCCCTCCACGACACTCACTTATACGGGGTAGTCAAGCATCAGTACCCATGAAATTCCCATGGCATACTTTCCATTTCTACTAAAATCCGTAAAAGTGTGGGGTGGCTTTAGAACGACCATTCTTGCACCAACAAATAGATCAAGGATTTTGGCCTTTTCTAAACAAGGGTTTTAATTTAGGCATTCTATTTGTGGGGGATCATCCATGCGGTGAGAGACCATTGCTACCTTCTCATCAAAATGACCATTTTGATACTTTCCTTTCAACAAGTACCCACACTTATATACTGGTTACAAGTCACTTGGTTTTAGCGTGTTGCCAGTTGCGTCATTCCCTTGGGTGATTCATTTTTCCCACAAGGCAAGCCCTCTAAGATAAAAAAAAAGTGAGAAAACATATCCATAGTTTGATTGATCTTTGTTGAGAAACAAAGAGAGAACACATGCAATATGTTCCACTCGCACTCGCAATATTTTTTCAATTTTAAAGTCTCAATTGAAGTGTATGGGTAATCACTTACGCAACTTAAGATCACCAAAAATCCTTTTGATTCTCAAGATCACCGTGAGGCACGAGAGAAGCGCATACATATTTTTGATGCTATTACTTTGAGCAATTAATTACAAAACAAAGAAGCACTTGTTCATTTTAAATCCACAAAGCAATGATTTGATTCTTTTTAGAGCATCAAAAATGAAATGTGGAGATTGCCTTGTTCAATTGTTAATCCTAAAACCAAATCTAGTGAGTTTGTCCTAAAGTTCTTTTTAAGCCCTTTGTAGCAAAAAATGAAAGCCTTTGTAATGTTCTTTTTAGAGCCCAAAAGGAATTTAGTATGTCCTAAGCACATGAAAAGAAACAAATTATGAATTCTCTAAGAGTGTTCAACAAACACTAAAGTGTTGAAAAACACTTGATATCATGAGAGGATGATGTCACTATGAAACTTCCACTAGGTTTCTTTTTCCTCACCTTTGATTAAGTCAACCTACAAAAACTAGTTAGAAGTGCATAACAGATGTCAGCAAAGCAATTAATAACCCAGATGATCAAAATTAAAAAAGCACATGTTATAAAAAATTGAAATTTCACTTTTTACTTCACTCCAGCGGTGGAGTCTACACAGGCAGTGCAGTTTGAGGAACCTAGTGGTGCTATATGGCACCGCTAATTCTGCAAGCAACACTCTGTAACAAAACAGAGAGTGTGATTGTGTCAGAGTTTTGCCTAGTGGTGTTGTTTGAAGTTTGAGAATTCCAACGCGTGAGATTTGAACTAGCGATGGAGTTAAGAATTTTGAATTCTAGGTGGGAAAGACTGAGCGACGTACTTTGCAATTTAAAGCGTCATTGTATGGCACTTCTGGATTAGTAGCAGTGTTGTATGGTGTCGCTGAACTGATAGTAGTGCAATTTACTATAGACACATAAAATAGAGAAAAAAGCATAGGATTTTATTAAAAAATGTGATTTAAACTTGAGATTTTCCCTCCTTCTAACGCCAAATGTAGAACCCCAATCCTAATACTTGCAAACACAATAAACAAACACATAGTTAGATCAAATGCAAGTAAGAATTAAGATTCTGAAATTCATCCCATTTTGCATTTCTCCATCTTGTCTTTCTATAAATAAGAGGCTTCTCTCCTCATTTTGATCATCCACAATTTGAGCAAGTTTACTATACTCAATTTCATCTTCAAGCATATCTATTTTCATCAATTTATTAAAGTCTTAGCTAGGTATGCAGATTTTTCATCATGGAGCTCAAGTGAATCTTCAACAAAGTGGATCAACCTTCATCAATCATCAACATTGCATCATTGGAGTTGGGAAAGGGCAAATTTTTACATCAAATTGGCACCAATTCCCCCATGGGATCAAGATTTTTCTTGTTTAATTAGGATTTTATTACTTTTTCATTGTGTTCTTCATTCTTATTTCCTATTTTGAGCATTGCTAATGGATTTCATGGGGAGTCTTAATTCTTACTTGCATTTGATCTAACTATGTGTTTGCAGGTATTAGGATTGGGGTTCTACACACATATACAAACATCACATTTTGTTATAGTGATGATAATACATGTACATTGAGGCATTTACACACACACACACACACACATATATATATATATGGGATTTTGATTTGACTATGACTTGTGTTCTAATGTATGCTTTTGATTTCATGTATGTTACAAGTGCATGTTGATGTATGGTTAGATTAGATGCTATCATGATTTAATCAATAAAATGTGAAATATATGCTTAATCAAATGCTATGATGATCTAATATGATATGATGATATAGATGTTCATGAAAGTACAACATGCTAATTTAATAAATGAGATATGTTAATTTATAAAGATATTGCATATATAAAGAAATAATTAATCTAATAATTAAGATAAATTAAAATTTGTAGACTGACGATGCATAGAATTGAAAATACACATGCTCTTAATTCCTATTTAAATAAATTAACCATACATGCATGCATCATAACACAATGAAAAAAGAATGTGTTGATGAAGGGATGCCACAATACAACATACTTTGATTCTGGAAAGAATCGAGTGTCATGCCTGTGACACCTAGAAGAAATCTATGCATAATATTTATGCAAGTGCATAGCATTAACTAGTTCTTTTAGCAGTACGCCATTCAAGTCAGAAAGGCCATAGGCACTAGAACCATGAACAAAGGTGATCATTTATGGACCTAACCAATTAGGACTGAATTTCCCCTTTTGGTTGGGTGGCATGTTTACGTTTCTTTGGTTCTCATAAAGAATGAGATCATCAGTGTTGAAAGTCTGAGAAAGAATATTTTGATTTAATTATTTGATAAATATTTTCAGTAATTATGAAGGTGCTCAAGGGCCTTTAATCAGTGCTCATTAAGAAAATCAATTTGATTTAGACATGCGACATGATAAGTGTCATCATCAATCGACCCTTTAAGGGAAACTTGTAAAGACATAATTTCCATCTCTAAAGGCATAATATCATCGACACCATACATGAGGTTGTATGGAGTAGTACCAGTAGCTATATGAACACTCATGAGATAGGCCCACAACACATAACTAAATTGAGTATGCCAATCTTTATCATGCTTGTTGACTGTCTTACACAAAATTTGGTAAATAATTTTATTTGATGCTTCAACTTGGCCATTGGACTGAGGATAATAAGGTGTATAAAATCAATGTTGAATATGAAATTTCTCCAAGAATTTTTTTACCTCCTTGTTCTTAAATGGCATGCCATCATCAAAAATAAGGGTAGAAGGTAATCCAAAATGAGAAATTATGTTATTTAGAAGAAAGTTACAAATTGTTTCAATATTAGTGGATTGAAGCGAAGTAGCTTCAACCCACTTTGTGAAATAATCTATTGTTGTTATGATGAAGGTGTGTCCCTTAGAATAAGGGGGATATATCTTCCCTATGATATCCAAACCCCACATTTGAAAATTCCAAGGAGAAGCTTGAGTACAGGGTTCCTATTCAGGAGCTCGAATAAGATTTCTATGTTGATGACATTGAGGAAATTTCTTGACAAAGGAAAAAGAGTCTTGCTTCGTTGTTTGCCAATAATATCCCATGTGTATCAACTTATGCACTAAGGATTTACAACCAAAATGTCCACCAACATATCTTCAATGGGCTTCTTGAAGGGCAAGGGGTCTCTTAGCCTTAGTAAGACATAGAAGAAGAAGACCATTATAAGATTTGTGGTAAAGAACATTAGACAAGATGATATAATAGGTTGAAAGCTTTCGTATTCAAACATGGCTATTCTTACTCACATCATCAGGAAAGTTTCCAATTTTTAAATAGTTATAGATGTGATAATATCATTCCCTTGAGTCTATATGTGCACACATAAGACTATCAAGTTCATGTTTACCCGAGCTGACAGGAGAGCAGAGAATTTGGACCATGAAGTGGTACTCATCAATACTATAGTTAGGGCATACAAGGGAGGCAGTGCTCACCATTGCATCCATGTGATGGATTTCTCTCCTGGAAACACTATCAATGGTATAGAAAGAAAAGTGACTAAGCAAAGATAAGGAAAAATGTTGATATTGAGATAGCTTACACTGCTTAGTTTGATACATTCCCATGATCTGATTTATGATTAGTTTAGAGTCACCATGAATAAAAACATGTTTAGTTTCAAAAGCTATCACGACACGCAAGCTAGAAATGAGGGATTCTTAATCAATGATATTGTTTATACAATGAAATTATAATCAAAAGGAAAGAGGAATTTCCTTTCCTTCAAGTGAAATGAGAACTACACCTGCTCCAAAACCTGTTTGACATTTGATCCATCGAAATACATTTCCCATATACCTAATCGTGATTCAAAGTAAACAAAATTTCATTTGGGAATAGGTCTATATTAAAGAAGGTGTTAGGTGAGGGAGATTTTTCCAAATGATCAGTGACAACTTGACCTTTATTTTCTTTCTGAGTGATGAACTTAAGATCAAACTCAAACAATATCACCCATTTCACTATCCTTCCAAAGAGATAAATTCTAGAAAACAAGTTCTTAAGAAGATTTCTTTTAATGATTACATGAGTCTCTGCATGGAGAAGATAATGTCTTAGCTTCTACATCGTAAAGAAAAGAGTGAGACATTGTTTTTCCATTGCAAAGTAAAAAATTTCATAGTCAATTAGGACATGACTAATGCAATAGACTAATATTTCCCTATCGTCATTGTCATATGTTGAGCTAGTAAAGTTTTGAAAGCATGAGGTGATGTTGAAATATACAATAGAAAATGTATATCTTGTATAGTTAGGATTAAGATGGTAGGATTGGATAAGTATCTCTTGATAGAATCAATAGCCTCTTGACACTTATCATCCCATTGAAAGTGCACATCTTTCTTCAACAAACATGCAAATGGAAGGGTACAATCTACCAATTGATATATGAATCTATGAATTTCCTGAATCTTCCCTTGCAAACTATGAAGTTGTTAGATTTTATTAGGGGGGGGCATGTTAACAATTGCATCAATCTTATTTGTATCGAATTTGATTCCACAATGAGAGACAGTAAATCCCAATAGTTTATCGGCATCTACGTCAAAGTCACACTTAAGAGGATTTAGTCTCATCTTATAGAGTCGAACCCTTTCTAAAATAAGATGAAGAACTTTAACATGATCTTGACGAGTCAATTTAGCCAAGATTTCATCAACGTAATATTCTAAGATCTTATGAATGAAATCATGAAAGATCAGAGTCATCACATGTTGATAGGTTTCTCTAGCATTATTCAACTCAAATAACATGACTACATAGCAGAAGGTACCCCAAGGGTTTGTAAAGGTTGTCTTGTATTGATCTTCCAGATTAATAAGGATTTGATTGTATCTTGAGAAGCCATCCATAAAGTAAAGTAAGGCATATCTTACAATTGAATCTACAATCATATTGATATTTGGTAATGGAAAATCATCTTTAAGAGAACCCTTATTATGATCACGAAATTCAATGCAGACACAAATATGGCCATCGGCTTTACTAATGGCTACAATATATGAAATCCAAAGTGAATAGTCAATGGGACAGATAAAACCAACTTTTAACATCTTTTCTATCTCATTCTTCACTAACAAACCTTGGGATTCATTTTATGAATCATTTTCTTGATGAGCTTGGCATCAAGACTTAGAATGATGTTATGAACCACAATATATGCATCAATACTAGGCATGTCCTTCTATCACCAAGCGAAAATATCAAGATAATGATGCAGAAGATTAGAATGTGATCTAGATTCTTTCGAAGAAAAGCATTTCTCAATCTTAATTACCTTTCTAGAATACTTGGGATCCATGGGGACATTAGAAGTATCTCCCTTAAGGAGAGTAGTTCGGTCTTCAAGATGTGGTCTAGACATGTTTTCACCATCATGAGATAAAGAAGGTTTCTCATCAACACTCATAACAGATTCTTTGAAGTATGCTAAAAAATTCAAGAAATATGGAAATCGAAGCTTATGGTGATGAGAAGGGATATTGGAATAGACACCTAAGAATTATTCTAGAGTATCTTTTGAAGAGAAAATGTCTAGAGGAACTTTGTTAGAGTATACTTTTCTTTCAATATATTTTGGATGAACAAGTCTAAGGGGGGGTATGTGTAGGATCATGATGGGCCAAAAAGTGGCGATGTGAAAAAAGTTGCGTTTTGCATTAACCAAAAAATGCAAAAATCCAGAGTTGGATTTTTTCTGGATTGGGTATCAGTACATTGCTCCAAAGCAATGCCCAAGGCAAGAAGTACAAATCAGATATCCAATCCAAATAGGATATCTGATTTAAATCGAGTATAAATACATAGTAGCGGCATTTTAAAATCATTTGAATCATTTTAAAGAGTTGTGAGTGCATAGTGAGAGCGACATTTAGATATCATATATCCGATTTGAGCAGATATCTAATTTCTAGGGTAAGGTTTTGGTTTTTTTTTTTTTAATTGATTTTTCTATTAGATTTGTATAATTTTAAGTATTTTTTTATGGATTTTTATTAAAAAGTAGGGTTTTTTATCGATTTTTATTAAAAACTAGAGTTTACAATGGATTTTTATTAAAAACTAATGTTTTTTATGGATTTTTATTAAAAACTAATGTTGTTTATGGATTTTTATTAAAAACTAGAGTTTGTTATGGATTTTTGTTAAAAAAAGTGTTTTTTGATTTTTATTAAAAACTAGGGTTTTTTTACAATAATTCATGTATATTGTGTAATTTCAATTAGATTAATTAGTTTTTAACTTTAATCAGGTATTATGGCTGAGAATGAAAATGCACAAATTCCAAACACTCCACCACCTCCGCACCCATCAATTGAAGACTTAATTGGTGAAAAATTGGAGCAATTAAGGGGCATTTGTGATGTTTATAAGACAATCCCTCAATTATCCCATATGACAAACACATTGAAGGAAATAATTAAAAATATAGAAACCCTCTCCACCCAACTTAATGCCTTTCTTTCGTGGCAAGAAAGCATGAGGGAATATTACTCCCGTGGATTGTCTCACAATGATGTGAAAGATCTCCAAATAACAAAAGCCCAAATAGCCTCTTTATTTGTTAACCCACGCACTGGTTTGCTAGTTAATGTTAATAAACCAAAATTTTCTATAAAATGGTGCATGAATAAGGACATTGTAGATAACATTTGGGATTGTTGGTGTATGGTTTTTGATAAACCACCCAACAACAATAGTGATATACCATTTTACTTTATTAAAAAATTATACGTTGAGTTTGTGTTAGGGCATCATGTCAATTACTTTGACATTAAAACCTTCTAGGGTGTCAGTGGAGGTATGCCCTAGGATAGACCAGGGGTAGTTAGAGTAGTCCAACACCCATATGTTCCCCCTCCTCCGCTTCCTCCACCACCTCCAATACATCATCCAAATATTATCGAGGATGCAGCCACAGACTATTCAGGCTATTCAATCTTTGAGTGGTCTTTTGGTTTCCCATACTTCTACAGTAGCTCAACCACATTCTAGTGATGTTGGCGATGGATTGAGTGCTACTGCATCATCCTCCTCAGGTCCACATATTTGTGTGCCACATACTTGCACTATGTGGCACCAGATATGTTTGGGTCCTCATGTATAGCCTATTGAGCATCCCTTGGACACTTCTGATTATGACATCCAAGATGTGGACATTATAGGAGATCAAACATAGGGGAGTGGAGCACACCCTATAGATTCCTCTCCTGCTAGAGAGGGGGATGTTGGAATAGTTACACAGGTAATATTTAAGTTATAAATTCATAACTTGCATTTGTTTTTAAATGAATGTTAATAAGAGATAGTATCAAGTACTAATATTTATTTACATGGTCTATTTAACAGTTGATGTCTGAGGAGGAGCTCACATAGGTGACTAATAGCACCCTTAGGGCCATTTCATTTGGCCTTGACATGGACACAATATATATTTTCGCACTTACTCGTTTACATTTTTTTATTATGTACTTGCTTGTCATTTGAAATGTCATTAATGAAATTATATATTAACTTATATGTTTATCTTATTTTCCTCTTGTAGGAAACTCCTAGTGTGAGTGAGGTGCAACATTGTCCAGACTATGGATGTGCAATGTTAGGTAAGGGAAAGGTAATTGAACTCAAATTCGATTGAATTAAGATTTTTAAGATCTTTTATTGATTATACATACATTGACATAGATTGGTAGTTTCATATGTACTTGTCATTTTTATATACATGCAGTTATAAGCTATACAACATTGTTGACAAGTGTCACAATGCCTGATGGAGTAGGTATTGGAACACCTCAAGGAGTAGGTGTTGAAGGAGATAAAGAAAAACACCAGTCTAAAGAGGTATGTGTTTATTTTATTTTGTGTTTGGTAAATATGTTCCTATTACTGAAAATTGTATGCTAACTTGGATCAGTTTTATGTTTTTGTTCACATATATAGATTGACATTTCAAAAGTTGGTTTGGTTGGTTCTTTGAGAGGAGCATATTCTAGGACTCTCGACCCTTTGAAGAGATGTATATTTTAGGTAATCAAGATTTCAATTTTAGAGTTCAATTATAATTCAACATATATTGATTTTGATGTTAATTATTCTATTTTAAATTATATAGTATAACTAATCTCAATTGTGGTTTGAATTTTTCTTGTGCAACTACCTTTAGAGCCAAAGAGTGCATCAAAGAGGCTCCATTTTGATGATCCACCAGTAGTTTAGGATGAGATAGACATTTTGGCATGTAAATTTTGAATAGATATTGAGATGGCATATGCCACATTTTGTAAACCTTTGTTTGAGTTGGCTGATGCCATTTTTGTATATGGACATACACTTGATTATTGGATAATTTGATATATAGAAGTTGACAATCAAAATTTAATTTGTTCCTCATGTGCATGATTAAACTCTTTAAAAATTTAATCTTGAGCAATGGTTAAATATCAATGTACAATAGCATAAAAAAGAATTGTTATATTATGTAGTTTATATTCATATCGCTGATTACATTGCATTGTACATCTTCAAACTCAAAGCATTAATTCTCATTGCATAACTAACAACTAGATAATCGATAGGATGAAAAAAATTCAATTACAATATAGTTTTTACAAATTAACCTAAGTAGTTATGTACTCATTTTGCATAACTAATAACTAGGAGCAACTATCACCATTTTCTTGTCATGGAATTTCTATGAGAGCATTTCTTTGAGGCATTTTTCAAATAGTTCACTACCTTGTTATATGCTACTACATTTTTCATACATGTTCATCAAAGCTTTTATCAAACAGCACTGGCTTGTTTCTATGGCTAAAACTCTAAAACAAGTGCTTTCAAACAAGCTATGGATGCTTGGAAAATTCTATCAAAGCATAATAGTTAATAGCATAGACATAATGAACTATTTGACCAGCCTGAAGAAGACGAGGACAATCAAAAGCAATTTTGATTCTCATGGCATTCCATCACCATGAGACCTCATTTCTTTGAGGCATTTTTTTCAAACAGTTGACTACCTTGTTGATTGTCATGGCATTCCATCACCATGAGACCTCATTTCATTGAGGCATTTTTTCAAACAGTTCACTACCTTGTCTATGCTACCACATTTTTCATACATGTCTATCAAAGCATTCTATCAAACATTTAATTGCCTTGCTGCTATGGCTAAAATCCTAAAACAAGTGCTTTCAAACAAGCTATGGATGCTTGTAAATAATCTAACAAAGCATAATAGTAAGCAATAACATAGACAAGACAATGAACTGTTTAAAAAAAATGCCTCATAGAAATGTGGTCTCATGGTAATGGAATGCCATAACAAGAAAATTGCTATAGATTGTCATGGCATTCCATCACCATGAGACCACATTTTTTGAGGCATTTTTTGAAATAGTTCACTTCCTTGTATATGCTACCACATTTTTCATACGTCTACCAAAGCATTTTATGAAACAGTTCACTGCCTTCCTGCTATGGCTAAAAGCCTAAAATAGGTGTTTTCAAACAAGCTATATGGATGCTTGGAAAATGGTGCAAGAGCACCTTGGAAACAAAGGACTAGTTGATGGTTAGTTGATGCAACCAAGGATGCCAAACCACTCACTTTCATAATACAAGGGATTCCTAAACACCTTTCTCAACTTAAATCTCATATCTTTTTAACAACTTCTACAACTAATCATCATTCTAGACACCCATTTTAGTCCCCTTCAACATACTTCCAACTCACATAGGACTCCTTTGGAAGAACTTTCACAAATCATGCAAACTACGCTACACAACCTAGCCAAATATGCCAAATTTCCAAACCAACCACCCTTGGAACACTTCACAAACCCTAAAAAATTTTGGGGCAGCACTCAACAGATAGAAAAACCTCAAATTTTCCCATTTATCATCTGGAACTCACCCTCTAAGACCCTATTCCACAAAACCCTGAAATTGCTCAAATTTGGCAAGGGTTTATTGAAAAACCTGCTTGAAAAATTCCCCAAACTTTACCACCAACTCCAACACCCTTTAATAACCCTACACAATCTTAAAAGAATAAGAAAAGTGACTGCCCTCAAATAATTCCCACTTTTACTCTCTCTAACCTCACTTTTTCATGCAAAAACACCCCAAATGCCATCTAGGGCATTACCAAAAATCATAATGCTGACCTCCCCTACACAAGAAATAATGAAAACATGTTTATCTATCCTAACTAAGCCTATCCACCTAGTTACAACATCATATAGTGGGTGGAAGGCTTAAAACTCCATTTTAAATGCACTTAATCCCTTGGAACATGGCTCACAGACTGACCTCCAGTAAAATGCCTCTTAAATGCACAAAAATGAATGAAATTACTTCAAACCAAGTTTGTGAAGAAGATAACTTTCCTGCCCACCAGTTTCCATTAAAAATGAAGTAACAAGCTATGGTCTCATGGCCTTTTTTCGCATGAAAATCAACGTTGGAGTTTAGTTGGAAGCTGAGAACTACTTGTAAGGGCATAAATAAATCTTGTTCTACAACTTGTATGACCAAACTAACTATTCCATCATGTCTGGATGGTTACATTTAGGTTAGGTATGGTCCTCTTTCGCACCCAAACAGGCCGAAGCAGTTCAAGCTACGTTCAATCGGTGAAATCCCTTAAGAGTCCAAAGTGCAAAAGGGCAACAATATTTGAATGAATGTTACTTAGAAACCATGATGCCTACAAAATTTTTGTCTGAGGATACGAGATTGTGTTGGTCCCCTCTACAATAACCTTTCTCGGTTTTTGCTATCTTGTAGGCATTTTCCTGTGATGACGAGTTTTCAGTTGAGGGAAAAGTTAGATGCATGCAGTGTAAAGTTGCAATGTGGTGCAACTTTCATTCTACAACTCGTACGACCAAAAAAACTATTCCAACACATCCGAATGGGTATGTTTATGCTAGGGATGGTCCTCTTTTACAGCCAAATACGTCGAATCAATTTGAGCTACATTTGACCGACAATTTCCCTTAAGAGTCCAAAGTGCTAAAAGGAAGCAATCTTTGAAGGGCTATTTCCCATAAATCGTGATGCTTACAAACTCTTTGTCTAAGGCTATGGGATCATGTTGGGACCATCTACAATAATATCTCTCAGTTTTTGCTATCTCAGAGGTGTTTTCTCGTGGTGATGAGTTTTCAGTTGAGCAAAAATTGCCAAATGCAATCAGTGTAAATTGCAAAGTCGTGCAACTTTCATTCTGCAACTCATACGATCAAACAGATTGTTCCAACACATCCGTATGGGTACGTTTACGCTAGGGAGGGTCCTATTTTGCACCCAAATACGCCGAATCACTCTGAGCTACATTGGACTGATGATTTCCCTTAAGAGTCCAAAGTGCTAAAAGACAACAATCTTTAAAGGGCTATTTCTCGGAAACCATGATGCTTACACAATCTTAGTCTGAGGCTACAAGATCGTGTTGGGACCATCTACAATAACCTCTCTTAATTTTTTCTATCTCAAAGGCGTTTTCCCGTGGTGACAAGTTTTCAGTTGAGGGAAAAGTTGCCAAATGCAAGCATTGTAAAGTTGCAAAGTGGTGCAACTTTCATTCTCCAACTCGTACGACCAAACCGATTGTTCCAAAACATCTTCATGGGTAGGTTTACACTAGGGATGGTCCTCTTTTGTAGCCAGATATGCCGAATCACTCCAAGCTACATTGGACTGACGATTTCCCTTAAGAGTCCAAAGTGCTAAAAGACAACAATCTTTGAAGGGCTATTTCTGTGGAAACCGTGACACTTATAGAATCTCTGTCTAAGGCTATGGGATTGTGTTGGGACCATATACAATAAAATCTCTCTTTTTTTGCTATCTCGAAGGCGTTTTCCATGGTGATGAGTTTTCAGTTGAGGGAAAAGTTGCCAAATGCAAGCAGTGTAAAGTTGAAAAGTGATGCAATTTTCATTCTGCAACTCGTACCACCAAATGAACTATTCCAAAACATTCAGATGGGTACATTTATGCTAGGTATTTTCCTCTTTTGCACCCAAATACACCGAATCACTTTGAGCTACATTGGATTGGTGATTTCCCTTAAGAGTCCAAAGTTTTAAAAGGCAACAATCTTTGAAGAGTTGTTTCTCAGAAAGTCGGATGCTTATAGACTCTTTGTTTGAGGCTATGGGATCATGTTGGGACCATCTACAATAACCTCTCTTGGTTTTCTCTATCTCAGAGGTTTTTTCCCATGGTGATGAGTTTTCAATTGAGGGAAAAGTTGTCAGATGCAAGCAGTGTAATGTTGCAAAGTGGTGCAACTTTCATTTTACAACACATATGACCAAACTAACTATTCCAACACATCCATATGTGTATGTTTACACTAGGGATGTGTTGGTATGTGGCGACTGATCATGCTATACTATACAACCTGGCCCCCCGTCCTTGCCGGGGTCCACCGTGATCACCGAAAAATTTTCTTCCTACTTTTTCGCGTGATCACCGAAAAAGGGAAAATCAATGAAAAAGGAAAAATCCGATTTTGTAGAACCCTAAAATCTGGAAGCTTCTAAGCTTGTTAAAAAGGGGTTCGGATGATGAAAAACGCGATTATTCGCAAGATTGTAATAGGGTTTTTACTGGATAATAAAAGTATTGGATGGCTGCGGTTTGGTGGATGTAGCCCAGATTGGGTGAACCACGTTAAATTCTGTGTTATGATTTATTCTGTGCATGTTTTAGTTTCTCTGTTTTGTTAATTAAATCTGCATTTAATTGTTAGATCTGCCATCTCTAACCCTAACAGGATGGTCTTGTTTTGCACCCAAATATGTTGAATCACTCTGAGCTACATTAGACTGATGATTTCCCTTAAGAGTCCAAAGTGCTAAAAGGCCATACCATCTATTGTATGATTTGTAGCTTGATGGTATTGCCATGGTAGATGTTATTAGTACTATATAAGGTGACTATATGGGTTTAAAGAGCTGGAAAGGTCTGTAGTTGAGTTGGTGAGTTGCCATGCATGGAAAAAATGAGTGAAATTAGGTGAAAAATGGTGGTTACAACATGCTAATGCCAATGAAATGTGGGGGAAGAAAGATTTAAGTTTGGATCAAGCTTGTGCGGGTCCTAATAGACATGTTTGATGAGTTTATAGGGTATGGAAAGGTTGGAAACATCGATTTCCTTAAAACCTCATGAAAGTTGCTAAAAATGAGGGTTTGTTGAAATAGAGCTTTAGAAAGCGTATCTCACCAAAAAAAATTGTGGTTTTGGTAGTTTGCTAGGCTGTTTAATGCTGCCCCATCAAAATTTCAGGTTTGGGAAGTGTTTAAATATGAGTCTTTGTAATATGGGCCTATTTTAGTGAAGTTGCACCCAAGTTTGGGTTTGAGGATCAAATTGGAGTTTGAATAATCTTTAATTGTACTTGTGTTGTTTAAAGCCACCTAGCTCTTGTATCAAAAAACTCTTACCCAATCAATTTGAACATCATGCACACCCAAATACCTTGTTTCCACTTTGCTAGATCAAAGACTCAATTACATTGGAAATGACCTTCACATGACCATTTTTAAATTTTTTTGGCAAAAGTGGCAAGCCACTGTAATTTATTATATATAAATAGGAGATATTACAAAACCTGGTTAAAAAAAGCATACCGACATGAAAGAACCAGGAAGAAAACCTCTTATAGAATTGTCCCAATAAAAGTAACAAAGCATACACCTATATGGCTGATAAAGGTGGTATGATGATTACCCCAGTCTTATGACTTTTCTGTCTTGTTGGGGTCTTGAGTTCTATGAAAGGTGATGGATTTTCAGTTGATCGAAGAACTCTGTGGGGCCTTTCTGGGGAGAAAAACCCAATTTTATCCAGTTTTCCCTTATAAGCCCACCTTCTAGCGCCAACTTCTGTTGACGTGTGTTTTGGCACAGCAACAGTTAAATAGAATACTGCTATTTTGTTTCTCCTGAAAGAGAAAGATAACACATGGATATCTTAACTCCCAAGGTCTTTATAGTTGGTTCTCAATTGTGCTAATGTTGCTCAATTGGTCAATGTAATAGTAATGTTCAAGGGGCCTTCTGGTGTTGAGCTTCTGGATCATTCTAAGATCAAGCATGAACTAAAACCTAATTTAACTGGGGTTTTTAAAGAAACAACAAAAGATAGGTCAGAGCTTTGGAATAGAAAAGAATGAAAATCCTTCTAACTTAACCAGACTTTCTACCTTTCAAGGAGTTTGTTAACTAAAACTGCAGAACAAAGTAAACTTGTGATTGACACACAGCCTCTTTCATTCACAGTGCCAATTCAAATAACAGATTTTAAGTTATCATTTAAACAAAACATAAAATAAGATTTCAATCCTTGGAAGATTCTCAAATCAAATGATTAACTTAAAGCATATATCACCCAGAAACACAATATGAAGCAGATTAAACTCTGATTGCTTCTACTGTTAGTGAAACAGATAAGCAATATTTACAAAATTGGCACAATCACCAATGTACAGAGAATCTGTGATTCCAAATTGTTTCCAACTAAACTAAGAGAACTTGGAAAATACATTACAGCCAATACTGAATATTACTACTAGAAAAGAAGACAAAAGAAGCTCTCATTACTAAGAACCAAGATGCAACTCTATCTCCTTCTGTTAACTGACTAACTCCTAGATTTTCTTCTGACTATCTGTTCTAACACTATATCTTCTATTTTCTCCCTTGGTTCTCTCTACCTCTAACTGTCTAACCTTTACAAAGAGGCTAGAATGGCATATATATAGAATGTAAAAGGGATTCATGCGCTGGCTACTGCTTTAGGGTTTCTTTTTTACAAAATATCTACTGCCTGCAGGAGGGTCGACCCTCAAATTTTTCTGAGGAGAGTCAAAACTGCATTCAATGTGAAACCCTGCTATCCATGCTGATGACGGATTTTTCTAGGAATGATCTGTAGATCTTTTGTAGCTGCAACATTAACTCTTCTATCTCCGTGTCCATCTTTGAACTCCTTCATAGAGCTGCCTTGAATGCTCCAAAATATCACCATTAATACTGGCTTGCCTCTACTAGTGATCACTACAGCTGTCCCTATGACTCATAGTTTCTTCGCCCTTCTTCATTTTCTCATTCATGTTTTAGACTTCTCTGCTCGTTGACCATCCTCTGGAAGCATCATCGGGCCTCCTTGTAGATTTGAACATTTCACTCGAGTCGATCCATCACCTTTGGATTTTAGAAGGAATCCATTTCACTTGCATTCTATTGGTATTCCCTCATGGGAATAGTTAACCGGTCAATTTTTTGCCAGTCAGTCCTCTTAGCCTCTTCTGATTGGTCAGACATAAGCCACACGAGCCTCTCGAGTGGTCAAAGGTGGTTCAAATGGCATCGCATGTTAGTGAGACACTAATTGTGTCTCCCTAATGCGATTATATCACTTTTAGCAACCATCGGCATGACATTAGACAGTCGGCAAGACGTTTCGATGACCTATAGAAGTCATATCAAGCTCGTGAAAACCATCGGCAAGACAATTGCTAGTTGGTGGGACATCATAGTGAACCTCAGGATCCTTCAACGATCACATTTTTCATGTCGGGGAGACTATCGCTTGTCGCTGTGACCTCATGGCGAAGTTTTCTTTATCTCCCAGCAGGCCCATTCTCATGTCAAGGAGACCTCATCGTTTTGGGGAGATCTTACCCTGAACTCCTCTTTTCTTACCGAGCCCCTCTTTATTATCGGCAAGACCAACGCACTCGGGAAGACATCTCCCCGAGTCCATCCTTACTCCCCCAAGCCTGAGTCCCTTTTGCTTCAGTGTGACTTTCTTTCTTCACCAAGACCTTTTGGCGAAGGCATGATCCTTTTCCGAGCTCCATTTCTTTCGGTGGGGTCCCCTTTTTCTCGACAGGACATTCCATGGTTGGGGAGACATCATAGCAACCCTTTTGTTTTCTCCCCGAGCCCATTCTGTTTCGGTGAGACTCTCCATAGTCGTCCAGACCTTATGGCGAAGGAAAAATCATTTGCCGAGCTTAATGTCCTTCAGTGGGACCTCCCTTCATGTCAACATGACTTTCCGTGGTTGGGGAGACCTCTCGGCGATGCTGTCATCCTTCATCGCAACCATTCATCTGTCGCCTAGACTAGGGAAATCAGCAAGAGCTTTCGCCAAACTTGTTTCCTTTTGCCAAGACATCTCCATCGGTGAGACCTCTTGCCGAAGCCACTCTGTTTTGCCGATACCGCTTTACTTCGAAAAGAGTTCACCCTGTCGGTGAAACATCTTGTTGAAGTCACCTTTCTCTTAGTGAGCTTCCTTCGTGTCGCTGAGACTTCCCTCGGTCGATGAGACTTTACACTGATTGAGGCTTCCTTTCGCCGAGCGCAAATTTTCTCCGGGCTCCTTCTACCTTTTCGGTAAGATATACACTAATCGGCCAGACCTCCTGCTGAAGAAAAAATTATCACCGAGACTTACTCCTTCGCTGAGACTCTATACTGAAGTCTCCCTGCTTCGCCGAGAGTTCATTTGAGTTCGGGGAGAGCTTGTTTAATTGGAAAGACTTCCTACCGACACCACACCCCTGTCACTGAGACTTACTCCTTTCGGCAAGACATTATGCCGAACTCAGAATCTTTTGGTGAGGGTTCCTTTGGTCAGCGAGACACATAAAGACTCTTGACAACATGAAGTTCGGGTGACTGATGAGCCTCTTCTGGATAGAACACACAGCCAGTCGGCAAGACAATTGTAGAGTCTCGCCGACTTTCTCCTTAGAGGAAATTTATGATCAACTGGATTGAAGAATGCTTTTGAACTGAGTTCCCTTGGAAAATATCATCCTGTGTGTGATTTAATCCTACAAAAGAAAGGCCTGCATTAGCACTCAGAAGAAAATAAGACATATTATAATAAATCCACCATTGCTTATAATTATTTCATTGAATTTCTAGAAAGAAGAAAATCAACTCAAGCTGGGACAAGACTAAAATCAGATCAGAAAAAACAAAAGATAAAACATGGAGAAATAGAAGAACCCCCAGAAGCAAAGCAAATAACAAAGGCAAAGAAACCAAAAAGAGAAGGGGGACCCATTTTGTTCCAGAATAAAATGGGGTGGTTATGCAAGGCATAACAAATGGTGACTCGGCTGGGAAAATGGTTTAACCATTTTCAAGAAGTTAAAGGATTCAGCTACCCAGAACTCATGGTTTATGAACATTACAACTCCAGTTGGGTCAATTTTAGTAACCAAGGCTGAGCTAGAATCTCAAATGTAAATGAACAATAGCTACTCCTGAATCTATGTGTGTGCTTGATTGTGCATCACTCTTTTGTAAAGTTTTCTCGATCTTTCGGACAACAATGTGCAAGATTTGAGCTACATGAGTTGATTTCCTTTAGCTGTTGTGCAATGATATCCTGGGCATTGCTCCGCTGCCAGTTAGGCGTCCATAGCCCCAACGGAGATAACTCTAGTTTTCTCACAACATTGCTCTACTGCCAGTCAGACGTCCATAGCCCCGGTAGAGATACTGGAATCACCCATTCATAGTGAGTCTTTTTTCTCTTTCAGATAATTATTTTCTCTCTTTTTTTTGTTTTCTCATAGAGTTTCAGATATTTAATTTAATTCCTTTTCAATATGTCAGATGTTTAACATCTGATCTAGGTTGAAAACTACCATGGACCTCATAACACACTTGGAAATCAGATTTTTCACTCAAATCTTACAACACTGTCATCCTAGGACAAATATACCATTCAAGAGGAGATGATCTTGGTGATTTGTGGCAGATTTAGAGGAGCTAATGAAGGTTACTCACTTGGGACCTTGTTTTCAATACCTTCCACAACTCTTATTGGTAATGGGCATAAAACAAAGAGTTTAGGACAAAATCACCCAATCAGAAAGCATGAAAATACCTAAACCATTTTTCTCCTTGTGACCATAGTATACTTTAGATAACAACCCATAGTTTCAGATGGAAAGGACAGATCAACCCCAAGGAACAAAACCAAAATGAAAACCACAGAACAAGGGAAACATAAAGATAAAAAGGAAAGACAAACAAACAGTCAGCAAACTATTTACAAACAAAGAGTGAATTACTTACACAAAGAGCAGTAGATTATTTACATAAAGGACTGAGTTATTTACAAGCAGAAACACATAAACTATTTACATAAATACAAATTATTTACAAACAAGAGACAAATAAATTATTTACATAAAGAACAACGAATTACTTACATACAAAACATAAATCAATAATCTTTATGACTCAAAATAGTGCTTGAGAAAATGCCCATTAACAAGCAAGGGAACAGGTTCTCCAGTTAAGCTACTTAGTCTGAAAGCATTTTCCCCTAGGATCTCAACAATCTGATAAGGACCTAACCAAATTTTGTCAAATTTCTGGTGACTGCCCTTCTTTTCACTGGCTTTATCCCATAACAATACAAGGTCAGATATCCTAAAAGCTTTGATTTTGGCTCTTTTGTCAAACCAACGTTTGACAACAACCTGGTGCTTAAAGAATTGTTGCAAGGCGGCATCCCTCTCTTCCTCTAATTTCAACAAAGCAACTAGTCTCACTTCTATCCTATTGTCATTAGAGTAGAATTTTTGCATGAACTCAAGGATAGTTATCTGCATATGGATAGGGAAGATAGGCTCTTGGCCATATACCAGCTTGAATGGTGAAGTCTTTAGAGTGGCCTTAATCCTAGTCCTATCTGCCCATAATGAAAATCTCAGCTGGGTGTGCCAGTCCCTAGGGTTGTTTTCTAACAATTTTTTTATTACCCCTAAGAGATTCTTATTGGTTGACTTTGCAACTTCATTGCCTTGTGGGTAATAATTTGAAGAATACTTGAAGACAATTTTGTGATGATATGCCCAAGAAATAAACTCAACAGAAGAAAAGGAAGAGCCATTGTCACATACCAACGCGAAGGGTACCCCAAACCTTGTACTGATGCACTCGGTAAGGAACTTGATCACTACCTCTGTTGTGTTGTTCTTGCAGGGCATAGCCTCTATCCACCTTGTGCAGTAGTCAGTAGCAATCAAAATAAATTTGTGTGTTGCAAAAGAGTTTGGGTTAATCACCCCAATTTAATCCAGTGCCCATTGGGAAAATGGCCTTACCTCATAGACAATCTGCAATGGCATGGCTGCATGGCATTCTTTTGATGTAGAAATCTGACATATGTGACATGTTCTAACATGCTGATGGGAATCTTTGAATATACAAGGCCAGTAATAACTAGATTTGAGGATCTGGTGTGCCAATGAGTCCGTAGACCCATGACCTGTGCCATGTTTCCCATGAAAATCATAGATCACATGCTTAGCCTCTTGCTGATCAAGGCATCGTAGGTATACTCCTTCAAAATTCTTCCTGTATAGCAACCCTCCTTTGAACATATAATGAGAGCTCTTCATTCTTAGGGCTCTCCTTTGAGTTGAATTCATTCCCTCTGGACATCGATTGTTGAGGATAAAATAGATGATATCAGCATACCAGGGGTTGTTGGAGAAGGACTGGGTTGTGTATTGTTGACAGATGATGTTGTCGCCAGCATTCGCCATGGACTGAGACAAGCCTGTACCCCTGACTAGTTTCATAGGGTGTATCTCTAGATCAAACTCTTGCAAAATGGCCATCCATTTGCCTCTCCTTTCTCCCAGCTCGTTCTACATGAGTAGGGACTTCACAGCAGCATCAAGAACTACAACGACGACTTGGCTTCATAGGATATAATGTCAGAACTTCTTGACAGCCTGAACCAGTGCAAAAGCTTGCTTCTCCAGAGGTGGGTATTTGATTTCCACATTTTTAAACGGAGAGCTCATGAAAGCAATCGGTATCTCCTCTGCCTCTTCTCTTCATTGGGTTAGTACAACTGCGCAAGAATGATTAGAGGCAAAAGAGTAGATATAAAACAGTCTCAGATAGTCAGGGCTGGTGAGCACGGGTGCTTCTGAAATGGATCGCTTGACTTGCTCAAATGTGGCCTTTGCCTCCTCATTCCACTCTGTTCTGGCGTCCTTCTTCATCATTTCGTTTAGTGGCTTTACAATCTCTCCAAAGCCTGTGATAAATTTTCTTACGAAATTGATCTTCCCGAAGAAAGACCTCATTTCTTTCTTGCTTCCTGGTCTGGTGATCTTCATAATGGAATCGACTCGGTTTGGATCGATTGATATTCCCCTTTTAGAGATCACGTGTCCCAAAAGATTTCCCTCTGAAACTCTGAACACACACTTTCTAGGATTTAGGGAGACGCCATATCAGATGCATCTTTCAAGAACTTTGGCCAAGTCTATGGCATGATTCAGTCGATCCCTAGAGAACACTACCAGATTGTCCATGTAAACAATAATGCATTTACCAATTAGATCCTTGAATGCCACGTCCATGGTGCGTCGAAAAGTTGCTCCAGCGTTTTTCAGACCGAATGGCATCCTTTTGTATGCAAATGTTCCCTATTTCGTAGTGAAAGTTGTCTTCATTATGTCTTCACAGTTAACCATTACCTAATTATACCCAAAGTAACCATCGAGGAATGATATCATTTGAGATCCATTGACAGTCTGCAAGACCTCATCCAATGAGGGGAGTGGGTAGTTGTCTTTTTCTGAAGCTCTGTTCAAATTCCTAAAGTCCACACACAACCTGATCTCTCCGTTTTTCTTACAGATTGGAACAAAGTTGGCCACCCATGTTGAATGGCGTATAGGGAAAATTATCCTTGCAGAAAGAAATTTTTGAACTTCCTTCAGGATCAATGGCTCAATCAGGGCATTGACAGAGTGCTATTTTTTGTCAAAATGGCTTGGCTTCGGGCTTCAGAGGGATAGTATGAGTCATCACAGAAGCATTGAATGTCTTTAGGTCTTCATATCCCCTGGCTATCACAACAATATCCTTCTTTAATGCCTTTAGTATATCCTTTCTGATTGCTTCAGGGCAGGCTTTCCCAATGTAGAAATTCCTTCAGGACCCGAAACAGCTAGGTTAACCATTTCATATTCACCTCCTTTGTCTTCAGCTAGTATCTTCTCTCGAGCCCTTGGGTCTGAATCAAAAATTATTTCCAAGGCCACCATTCCCTTGGGAATGTTATTACCTTTTAGATTAAGGACTCCTTTTGTATCACATTCTTCAGAGTTCCAATCCCCTTGATCTCTGTTGGACTCATCAATAATTTTCCCCTCAAAAACATCTGAGCTTGCTAAGAAAGCCAGAATATGTCAATCATCATCAAAGACTTGAAAGTTCATGATGTTGTCAGGAACTGCAGGGGTGGCAATTAATTCCACTGAGAATTTCTTGAGCTTGGAGTCTTGTATAGGTTCCAGGGTACTTGCAGCAACAACCAATGAATCAGCTATCTGATTTTCTTCTCTAGGGATTAAGCTAATCCCAAAGGCATCAAAGTCTTCAATTAGATTCCATACCCAATTTCTATAGGCTGCTAGCCTTTTGTTGTGACATGTATATTGGCTGCGCACTTGCCTGATAACTATTTTTGAATCTCCCTTGACCATCAAGACAATGACCTTCTTCTTATGTGCAAACATCAATCCCTATGCCAGAGCTTCATACTCTGCTACGTTGTTAGTACACCCAAATTGCAACCTGTAAGAGGGTGATGTCATAATAGTGGTTTACAATTCCTGAGAGGAACGAATTTTAGCTGAAATCACATATTTTTAGAAAATATAATGATTTAAGCCTTAAAAAGTTTCATTTTAAGGATTCCAATTGAAG
>VDFB02327716.1:0-28314 GCA_007258455.2 Sequoia sempervirens | reverse complement strand
GCCCACGTTACATTAATAATTTTCATTGAATTATCAACACCAATCATGCATCAAATATAAGTTTAAAAAGGCATATGAAATGGCTTGGTAGAGCGCATAGAAGTATAACAAGGTAGATAATTGATAAAATTATCTTTAACCTATAAAGATTGCAGGATCACAACTTTTCTAGTATATGTTAATATTTTAATAAAACTAACAGATTCCACCATACTATCATTGACACCACGTTAAAAATAAAATTATATAATCTTTGCAATGATCCAAACAATTATTCTATAAAAAAATCTAAATAAAGTGGTGAATTTTGTAGAAATTATACTGATCTCACAATGTTTTCTTATAAAAATGCTAATTAAAAAGACATTAGTCTCCAAAGATCAAACATACCAACTAGGTAAGTCGACCTACCTATGAAATATGTTGAAGGTGCTTCATTTTTGTTATTTTTTTGAGCTAGATCATTTTCCTCTCTCCTTTCTCGAACCCATGTCAATCCCTCCATGATCCTTCCTCTTTTTTATAAGAGTTTCTTGATTGTTTATTTTCAACTTCCCTTTTTCCAAGTTGTGATCCTCACCCTACATGCATGGTTTAAAATTAAAATCAATTTGTTTCCTCTCCCCATGTGTCATGCAACTAAAATTCACTCCAATTGTCACCCTCCTTCATGGAAGTTATCTCCCTTAACTACAAATAAAACTTTAGTTCCCCTTTTGGTTAACACTCAAATTCAAGTGCCTTTTTAATTACACTTAATTATAAGTAAATCCATTATCACATAACATACACATATTTATAATTATATTTTTGTTGATTTATCTAGATCTATTTATGTTTATATTAAATAAAATTTATTATATAGGTATATATATAACCTCGTTAATTAAAAAATTCTCAAAATTCATTAACCTATTAGAAAGGAAATTCTTAAATGGCTTACATAAAATTATTCCATGTTAAAAAAATGCACACAAATATTATTCCAAAAAAAATGCATGTCAATATGGTGTGTGTGTGTGTGTGTGTGTGTGCGATTTCTTCATAAAATTCATTATCAAGATAGCTAGACACCTTCTCCATGATGCTTCTCTCTCTATCACAAAAGAGCATCAAATGTTTCTTGTCAAACTCACAAACAATGAAAATGCAGTTAGTCATTATCAACATAATTGTTCTAACAATTCAACATAAAATTGAATAATGAAATATCAATATTGAATTATTGCATAATATTTAAATAACTTGTCGACCTAAGAAATCATAATAATAATCACAACACAATAAATTCAAGATTATTCACATCAACCATTATTCAATAATCAAGTAATTGTCTCCTCATCTTACTTATTTATGCATAAATATATAATTATTTAGGTGCAATAGAGAGGTTGTGAAATTCCTCCCCTCTAATAAGAGTAATTGTCTCTATGTCCTTAGCATAGAACAACACTAAAAGAAATGTAAAAACAAGCATTGAATTTCTTTAGCATCCTCCCAAGTAGTGTTCTTCTCATAGTATTAGTCCCATTATACCCTGCACTGGACCACTTCTCCATTGTGCAACTGAATTTTTTCATATCAATTATTTGTAAAGGTTCTACTTGAACCACTCCTAGATATTGAACCTATAAAACCAACCAATCAAGAATGTGAGTAGCATCAAGATGATAAGGCTTAAGGAATGAAACATGAAATATCATTATGGATTCAAGAGAGAGTTGGAGGTAGAGTTAGTCTTTAGGAAATAGGGTTAATAACTTCCAAGACTTTAAATGTCCCCACATACCAAGGAGTAAGATTAGCTAACTTTCTAAAAGAAATGGAGCCCATTTGAGGTTTGACTTTGTATTGTCGTAAATTGTCACCCTTGACAATTTCACCTTATTTTTTTCTCCCCCTTTAATTATTGGACATAATTGAGTATTTAATTTCTTAAATTATGCATTCTATGGCCCATTTTTAACAATTTAAAATGAATTGCAAGTGAGAAAAAATGCATTTATCTAAGACCTTGCCCTCGACACTTAAAATACAAAAAAATAGGGCAAGGACACTCACTCCTTGGGTGTGAGTGTCCCTCTATTTTGGCTCCAAATTCAAATATGTTAGTTGTGGAAATTTAATGTTTGCAATTCAAGTGTCTAAAGGCGGCCATCAAGATTTAATATTTGGGAAATTGAATAAATGCCTATAAATGCCTAGTTATTGTATCATTTCAAATCTATCTAGGAAATCATTGGAGAAATTATTATCAAGAGCACTATTGAGCAAGTCAATAGCATCATTTCAAAGCTTTATTGCAGTAATTCAAGATCCTAACATCAAGTCAAATCTTATGTGGTTTTATGTGTGTTCATGCTATCACTTTTTTGGGAAGGCTAACACTTTTGTAGGTCTCCAAGCAATTCAAGAATTCAAAAAAATCAAGAAAGCAAGATCCATGACCTTGAAGTGATATACATGACTTCATTCCTTCACGAAATCCATTAAAGGGTGGTGAGTTGCAACACTTTGTGATTTCATCATTCCTTCCTATCCATTATCATTTTATCATTGACATTGCCATTGCCATTGTGCAAGTGGAAACACTTACATGAGGTTTGATTGAGGAAAACTCCTAAATGGCCCAACATTTCCTCTCTTTATGAATGTGAAAATATTAGGTTTGAAGAGGATTGGAAGGAATTTGAATAAACCCATTTATTGTTGCATTTAAATCCCTACACCTTGTCAACTCACATAAACTTGGTTACAAAAATATTTGATAGTGTTCCAACATATTTGTAGGTAGGAATATAAAGAATATATCTAACATCAGAGGACCTCAAAAATAGATCTGGAAAATATCTACAAGGACACTCATGCTCTAGGAACATGAGTGTCCTCCAAAATTAGGCTCAGATTTGAACTATAGGTGCATAGTGTCCTACTCTATCCTTCTCAATTGTTCAAATTCTCCTGTGAATTTGTGTGTTTTCTATATTCACATCAAAATAGTAAATTGCACTATTATCCTAGTTAGATCATTGCATTTCATCATTAGGCCATTTCCAAATTTGGTCAAGGGTTGGTTGACTGATGTAAGAGCATCAATGACATTCGACAATCCTATGTCAATCTCGAGGTTTAATTTTGTTTAGTATTTTTCAATTTTGGTGTGAAGTTAATTTTGGTTTGAACTCATGTTGTAGGGTGGAAAATGACTTATTTTTGAATAATTAAATTTTCCGAATATTTTCCCCTTTGCACATTGGCAAGTTGGCTAGTGGGGTGAAAAAGCAAGAAAAGAAGTTTAAATTTTAATTGAAAATTATTCCAAAAGGTTATTGAGGTGTTGGATTTTTGAAATTGGGGAGTTACAAAACTTCACCATGATACCTAAAAAGTAGGGACTAGAGAAGTGGGCGCCCAAGATTAATTTTTGTCTTCTTTCCTTTTCAGGAGTCAAAAGAGGAGGGAAAGAAAACTGAAAACGCCTATCTTTGTGAGGTTGTTGTAAGTGGGTTTTAAATGAGTTTTAATTATCTTTTTGAAGTCTGATTTTTCAGCTAAAGGAGATGGTGTACCTGGTTGAGGAAGGAAAAAATTAGACATATGAAATAAATCCCTTGACAAAGTGGTGGAGAATCAAGAATTTATGAAACAATGAAAGAGTTTTGTAGTGGATTTTTGAAGGAAAAGGAGAGGAGGGCGTATCTTTCTCTGGAGAAAAAAATTTGGGGTGTTGGTTGCAGTTTTGGACTGATTTACAACAGTCCATGAAGGTTTCAAAACAATAGAGTTGAAGATACAAAAGTTGTAGGTGGTGTTTTAGTCTTGGGACATGAATTTTGTTTGCAAAAGCTCACATAGCTGAGCATAGTATTGTTTTTGAATGTTTTTCCTTGCATATTTGATGCCTATAAGAAGCTTATTTTTTTCATATCAGTCCTTTGATGACTGAAAACTCTTGTAATCATATTTCTTTTAATGGAGACAATCAGTTGTTTCCTGTGCAAGCAATTTTATGTGTGTTAATTTATAATTTCTCTATTATGTTTGAGCATTTGTTCTGAGAATTTAGAGAGGTTTTTGTGAGTTTAAATCCCTCTCTACATTAGTGGTATCAGAGCAAGTTATTTTTAGTCTGTAAACATAGTGCCGAAGAGAGGCAGTTTGCAGCAGGACTTGTGAGTAGTGGGTGAAGAATATTAAAAAGCCTCCAAGAGTTTCCAATCGTGGTAGAGGTAGCTCAGGTAGAGGAGGATGAAGAGATCCTCCAAGAGATGATTTAAGAGCTCTAAGAAGGAAATTTGAGGATTTATAGGAAGTCTTCGCAAAAGAGATGTGCGTAGAGAAGATGAAGTTGAAGAGGAATTTGAAGAGGAAGAACAAGAACCAATGGACCCTGGAGAAATTAGATTGTTGAAAGCTATTGCAAAAATTGGAAAAAGTCCTAAGATGGAGGTTGAAAACTTTAGTGGAAGCTTGAATCCAAAAGAGTTGATAGATTGGATTAATGACATGGAGGAATTTTTTGAGTTTGATGAGATTGAAGACCCTCATAGGGTGAGGTTTGCAAAAATAAAACTAAAAGGGCATTCTAGCATTTGGTGGAAGGAAATGCAGCTTGAAAGAGGAAGAATAGGGTAGGACAAGATATTAAAATGGGATAGAATGATAGAGAATATGAAGAGGAAATTCATTCTAGTAGACTATGAGTTGGAGCTGCTAAAAAAGATGCAAAATTTGAGACAAAGAATGAGAATTGTGAAGGAGTACACATAATAATTCCATAAGATTCTGATTAGAACCAGATATTCTAAAGCAAAAAAGGAAAAGATAGCTCATTAAATTAATGGGTTAAAGCTAAGCATACAAGAGGAATTGGAATTAGTGAGAATATACACCATTGAGGATGCATATCAATTTGCATTAAAAGTAGAAGAAAGATTGAACATGAAATTTGATATGAAGCAAAGAGGAAAGGGTAAAATTAATGTGTAGAAAAATGAGGATAGAAATTATATTGGAGATACTAAGGGAAAAAAGGATGAAAGAGGTGAGAGTTCAAGTTAGTCACATGATCAAAATTTTAGAGGAAGAGGAAGATCGGGTAGAGGATCAAGAAGAGGACATTATAAAATAACTTGTTTTAGATGTGGAGAAGAAGGACACATATCTTATGAATGTCCAAAACTAGAGAGGACGAATAGGAGGGCTTAAATTAATACAAGGGTAGAAAATTTGAATGAGGAGGATTCTAAGTCTTCACACTCAAAAGAGGCAGAGGATGGAGAAGTACTTGTTTCAAGAAGAGTCCTGATGAATGAAGGAAAAGAACCAGATCAAAGGAAGAGATTGTTCAAGACAAGATGTAAGTGTGAAGGTAAAGTTTGTAATGTTATTATTGATCGTGGTAGTACTAAAAATCTTTTTTTTGAAGAAATGGTAAATAAGTTGTAGTTGGAAAGAAGAAGACACCCACATCCATACAGGATTGCTTGGTTACAAGATGATCATAAAGTTCTTGCAAATGAAAAATGTCTTGTAAAATTTAAGATAGGTGATTATCATGATGAGTTTTTATGTGATTTAATATCTATGAATGTTTGTCACTTGTTACTAGGAAGGCCTTGGTAGTTTGACAGGTGTGTAGTACATGATGGGTATGCCAATACATACTCCTTGATGAAGTATGGAATCAAATCAAACACAAGTTGAAGCCCTTGAGTACGGAAGAAGGAAAGGTATGCAATAAAACTAGAAATTGTTTGGTTAATGGAGTTAAAAAATTAGTAAAAGAGGATGAGGATGAAAATCATGGTTTTCTAATGCAAGTTGCAGTAGTATTGATTACATTCAAAAGGGGTATAGTGAAAGTTTCAGTGGAGAAAGAAGAGGTAAAATCTAAATTTTGTGAAAATGTTGTTGATTTGTGTGAGCATGATGAGATTAGTGTAGAAGAAGAGTTTGCAGCAATGATTACATTGTTGAATGAAGTTACAAAAGTTGCAATTTAGGAAGAAGGTGAGAAAGTGGATGTTGATTTGTTTGGTGAGCTTTTGTTTGCATTAGTTGATGATTTCTCATGTGATATAAAGAGACTTGTATGCATGACAATTTATTGCAGGGTGGAAGAGAAGAATATTTTGATAGTTCTATTGACATTGAAATGGATATAAAGGAGAGGGATGAAAAGGAGGAGTATTTTGATTGTGTTACTAACATTGAATTTGTAGCTGAAAAATACTTATTAGGAGATAAAGGAAAGGAGGGGCACAGGGAACAAAAAAAGATTAAAAATGAATTGGTTGTAGCAGCAATAACAAGGGGAGAGGTAATGCATGAGTTTCCTTATTTTATTGATGAAGAGAAAATTGATGATTATTGTTTTCCAACATTTCATAGTGCAAATTGGTGGGAATTGGAATTTGTGGAAAGAGAAAGGAAGAGAGGAGGAATGAAAGATGGAAGAGACATCAAGTTATAGGTACAGGTAAGAAAGAAGGTTCAAGTGAATAAGGCTACAATATGGACACAAAATGAGCATCAGATCTACAAATTTTTATGAGTCACACTCATGAAACATTTATTTTCTACCGTGGGTGTTTAATGCATGAGCATCCATGACATTCGACAATCCTGTGTCAATCTTGAGGTTTAATTTTGTTTAGTATTTTTAAATTTTGGTGTGAAGTTAATTTTGGTTTGAACTCATGTTGTAGGGTGGAAAATGAATTATTTTTAAATAATTAAATTTTCCTAATATTTTCCCCTTTGCACATTGTTAAGTTGGCTAGTAGGGTGAAAAATTAAAAAAAAATAGTTTAAATTTTAATTGCAAATTAGTCCTTGAAAAGGTTATTAAGGTGTTGGATTTTTTAAATTGGGAAGTTACAATACTTCATCATGATCCCTAAAAAGTAGTGACTACAGAAGTGGGCACCCAAGACTGATTTTTGTCTTCTTTCCTTTTCGAGAGTCAAAAGAGGAGGGAAAGAAAACTGAAAAAGCCTATCTTTGTGAGGTTGTTGTAAGTGGGTTTTAAATAATTTTTAATTATCTTTTTGAAGTCTAATTTTTCAGCTACAGGAGATGGCGTATTTGGTTGAGGAAGGAAAAAATTAGACATATGAAATAAATCCCTTGATAGAGTGGTGGAGAATCAAGAATTTATGAAACAATTAAAGAGCTTTGTAGTGGATTTTATAAGGCAGAGGAGAGGAGGGTGTAGCTTTCTTTGCAAAAAAAAAATTGGGGTGTTGGTTCCAGGTTTGGACTGATTTACAACAGTCCATGAAAGTTTCAAAATAATAGAGTTGTACTAGGTGGTGTTTTAGTGTTGGGAGATGAATTTTGTTTGCAAAAGCTCACATAGCTAAGCATAGTATTGTATTTGAATGTTTTTCCTTGCATATTTGATTCCTGCAAGAAGCTTATTTGTTGCATATCAGACCTTTGATGACTGAAAAATCTTGTAATCAAATTTCTTTAATGGAGAAAACTAGTGGTTTCCTGTGCAAGCAATTTTTTGCGTGTTAATTTACAATTTCTCTATTTTGTTTGAGCATTTGTTGTGAGAATTTAGAATGGGTTTTGTGAGTTTAAATCCTTCTCCACATTATTGACTCACCTATTAGGTCTAATTTAATATCATACCTTGTCCAAATCCATCAAAACCTCACTATCCATCAAATCTCTAATAAATGAATGACACATCTTGAAAAAATGCATAAACCCTAGGGTCAAATCTTAGGGTTTCACTTTTTCTAAGTTTCAAACTCTTAAAAATACTTTATCTCCTACGAAAACTATCTATGTGCCCTATTATTATCTATAAAACTCTTTTTTCTATTATAAACTTCCTTTAATCTTCCCCTAATCATCCTCATCTTTTCATCCATCTCCTTAAGCATATTTGGACCTATGACCACTCTATCCTCAACACTATCCCAAATAATAAGAGTACAACATTTTCCACTATATAAATATTCAAAGGATTTCATTCCTAGAAAATATTGAAAGTAATTATTATATATAAACTCAAATAAGGGAAGATACTCTTCCCACTTGTATTGTTGATCCATGTAATACATTCAAAGAAAATCTTCAACAATCAGATTTACCTACTATGCATGACCATCTATTTGTGGATGATAAGTTGTGCTAATTTTTAAATGAGTTCCCAAGGTTGCATTTAATTTTTTCCAAAAAAATGATGTCATGTGAGCATCATGATAAAAAATGTCCATCTATATTACTCCATGCAATATAAAGTTTTCTCAAACAAATTTATTGGCTTAGGTTAATGAACCATCTAATACATTTATAAGAATGAAATGAGCTACTTTGGTGAGTTTTTCAACCACCACCAAAATTTTGACATTGGTAGTCCTTAGATAAAGTCCATACATATAAACTACATTTTTACTCTAGTATATCATGAGGGTATAAGAGTCCTATTGGATGTATAGGATCATCCTTTACTCAATGTCATTCCAAAAATATTTCCATAAAATTAGTAACATCTTTTTTAAGCCTATTAGGAAATAATACATCAATGCCCAGTTCATTTAATCCATTTCCTACATAACCCCATGAGAGAAACACACTATAAAAGCTTACAAAATAACCATATTGCATAGATCAAATAGATAATCCATAAGATTACATAATATATACATTGGGAAAATCCTCAAGAAGCCTCCAAAAGAATCCATACTCCACCTGTTATTTAGCAATAAAATAATACATGTGTGTACAGAGTTACAATGAATACTTCTAAAACATTAAGCCTCCCTAATGCATCCTCCATGTGTCCAAGCATGAATCCACACATCTGATTCCATGCTTCACTTGTGCACTCCTTATAAAGACTCAATAATATGACAACCCAATCACTTAACCAACCATAACCACCAATCATGTGTTTTCTTATATAAACTTAAGCCCACACAAATATAACCAAGTGGTAAGATAAAATCATGTGCCACAAAACCATAAATCATGACATGGCATGTGAGAATTGTGCAAACCAATGGATGTAATATGTGAAGGTTGTGCAAGGTCATTCAATATTCAAAATGAATGGCCCAAATTCATGTGTGTAGATTTGAGTGGGAAGAACACAAAAAAAATATTAATGGTAATATGGTAGCCCACCCCTACAATCAAATCTCAATTTATGGCAACCAAAATACCCATAACTATTCATTATTACATCCACATATTTCCCAGTAGTAAAAAAAAAAAAAATTGGATGGGAAATACATTTGGAACATTGCAAAGGTGAAATCAAGCATTAATGGAGTGATTAGGGTATATGGATGAGTGCATCAAACCTTGACACAAAATTTAAATGTTTTGTTACTTGGCAAGAGTTAAAATCTAGGAGGGACCTACAAATTAAGATGGAACTTGATTTAAGTGGATTCAAGATCAAGTAAGGAATTGGAACTAAGAATATTAGAAGAGGTGAAAAGTACACAAGATACCCTAATGTTCAGTAGAATGGAAGTGTTGGGGGTCAAAGCCAAGGAGGAAAATGGAAACATAAATGGAAAAGGAAGTGGATCAGGAATTCGATCCCAAGAGGGAACTTAGAATTAAACTAGAGAAAGGATGAAGTAAGGCTAGATCTCCATACTAAGGTTGAACATGGAACTAGAAGTTGAGGGGATGGGGGAAAGAGGAACTATAGATGTGAGCTAGAGGGAACCTAACACTTGGAACATAGTGCAAGTTTTAGGGTTCACTTGCAAACTCAAAGCCATGTAGGGAAGGAGAAAGAAGGCGGGGCAAAAAATGATAGAGGAACCTAGAACCTTGGGATTGGATTCTAAGCTCCAAGGATCCCCCACAAGTCCAAGGATTGATGGAGAAATAAAACAATGGAATAGTAGGGAGGACATATAGTAAGGACTAGGAACTAAAATAGAATTGGACTTTAACACCTAGTCCCTTAGTCCAAGGTCCACTTGAGGACCTACAACTCAAAATGGAATAATGAAGGATACAAAGAGAGGGTAGGGTCAATGTTGTAAGAGGGACTAGAACCCCAAGACCTAATCCATAAGTTCCAAATTCTAGTGAAAAACCTACATATCAGGGACACATAAAGGAGGCCAAAAACATAAACAAAAATAATTTTAACTAAACAACTAGCCACCAAAATACATGGGAAGCCACATAGGAATCATCAAAAGGAATAATTATGCTTAATTTATAAGGATTTATTTTAATTTTACAAATTTTTGAAGGGTTCCCAACACCTTTTTATATTCACATTATTTTGGATATGTAGGTTTTGTATCTTGTTTTAAAAGTTTATGGTTTTATAGATCTATAATATTGCATTGCTTTAGATGGCATATTTGGTGTTGTTCATAATTGTGAATGTCTAGATGTTTAAGTGGATTTGGATTTATATTAGATATTTTTGTAAGTTTGATATGTGAACCAAAATCTACGCTTTCTAGATTTGTGAAATGACTGTATTCAGGGTATTATGGTGTTGCAAGAATGAGCAATTGGTGTTGAGTTGGTGTTGTCATTGATGTCAACAAGCTTATGTATTTTCATTGGTGTCAATATTTCTATGGGAAGATTGTTTGTGGTGATGCTTTGATTAGTTGCATTATGTTGTCATTAGTAAGTGTTACTGGTGTCAACCTCTAGTGTTTCTTTGATAAGCTTATGTTTATGGATGTATAGTTGAGTCGTTGTATTGTAGTTGGCTCGGTGGTGATGAGGAAGTGCTAAAGATGATGAGTATGTGTCTCTAGTGCTTGGTTTCCAAGTTCTTTTGAGAAAATTTGAATAAAAGAAGAAACAGTGTGTTGAAGAGGTGTTTTGTGCTATAGAGTAGTGTTTTGGTTTTGCTCTGCATTTCTTTTGTGTTAAAGATATGCTCATGTGGTTTGGATATGTTGGTCAGAGGTGTTCAGAGGTGATATATCCAAAGTTTTTGGTTCTGGATCGTTGTCTAGAGAAAGTTGTTGTTCATGAGTGTGTGAACTATATGTTGCAGTGGTGTTTGGGAGAAATGGTTTCACTCCACATTTCTCCACAGTCTAGTTTTTGATCTTGTAGATTTGGAAGTGTTCTAATATTGCTTATATCTATCTCTAGTTGAAGTTGTTCATTGTTTGGTGCTCTTCGAGATAGTTTCTTGAGTTATAGTATATGAAAGATCATTTGAATGTACTAGGTGTGTACATTCTTCAAGTGAAAGTTGTTACGAAGGAAAATGTTGTATTTTAGGGTGTTTGTGGAATATTCCAAATTGTGTTTGAGTGTTGTGTCTAGTCTACAAGTTGTCTTTGGATCAAAGGAAGTGCGTACTTAAAATATTAATGGTGTTTACATAGGTTTGGTCGACCTTGGTTATTTGCACTAATTATGGATATGGTTCATTGTCTATGGAAGTGTGATGTAGTGTGTACATGTGTGTATTTAGGTCTGAATCAAGGTGTGTTGTGGTCCACCTTCATTCCTTTCCACCACGGGAATGTTTTGATGCTGACCTAATTTGAATTTGCATGGTTGAGGTGCATAGATGACCTTGTCAATTGTTTTTAAGGTTGAAGAATGTATAAATACTTGTGTTACAGTTGATAAAGGATGTGTGTGTAGAGTGTGTGATGCAAAGTGAAAAGCTATGAAGTGTGAAAGTGAAAAATGCAGTGCAAGATTTAATGTGTTATACTACAAGAAGTAATGAATAGAAGGTGTCTACAATCTTCAAAGATACTATGAATGTGTTGGTGATGTTACATGGTGGATTTTTTTGTTGAATTAAGATGGATTTCTCACTATAATATTCTTCTTTCTTCTTTTTTGTAATCTAGCAATGAGCCTTTGGTAATGAGGCCTTCTTTCTGGGTAGTGAGCCCTCTAGCAGTAAGCCTATTATATTTGATGTTGCTATTACTTTATATTATGAGTTAATCCTCACCGTGGTTTTTCCCTTCTTGGGTTTTCCATGTAAATCTAGTGTTCTATTGTGCATGTTGTTGATGAGTTTCAGTTTTTTATTATTTGATTTTATGCTAAATCATTCTAATAGATTAAAGGTTAATTAATTTAATAAGGGTTTTGATGTTTTAATGTACAACGATTCACCCCCCCTCTTAGTTGTCTTGTGCATTCAACATATGGCTAGAAATAGTTACAAATTTGCATGCTTTCTTGTTAGCTTCCTAAAACTATGATTACGCTAGTGTGGATTTATTAGGCAAATCAAGACTAGCATTGATCTTTTGTTTGAGTCTTGGAAATATACATGTTATCTTTGGTTGCCTCTATTTTGCACATGTACAACTAATGTGGTGTTGAATCCATATTTAGTTTTTTGATATTAGAGATTTGGTCATGCTTTTCTCCTTTGATATGTAACATGTGTACAAATCTTGTGAATTATTTGATGTATATTATATTTGGTTGGCCTTTTTTGGTCACCTTTTTGCATTGGTATATTTTTTGCACTAAGAAAAAGAGATGGATATTTGGAGTACCTAATTTAGTTGTACATTGGGACTTATATTAGTTAACTATGGTGCATGAGAGGCTTTGTTCAATTTCAATGGAGCTTTGGAAGTGATTTCATTTAAGATGTCATGTATAGTTTGGTGTCACTTTTAGTGGGAACTTTGTGTAGTAACATTGTAACGCCCCACCACACAACCCCATCAAAGAAATGTCAACAATAAAAAGATCTCAAAGAGCTATTTTCATCCCACAATTAACGAGTCAACGAGTAAAGAATAATGGGGGTAACATCATAGCAAGACCTTCAAACCCAAACAAAACTAACAAAATCCCCTCAATACAAAACCAACCACAGGTTCAAAATTCACTCAATGACCATAAGGCACAAATGGGTTTCCACCTTTGACCATAATCAAACTCAACAAACTTTCCAAAATCGATGCAATCCCTAATCACAAATATAGTAATCAATCCAAGCAACCCTTACTTCACGAACATGGATACTCCATAGAACAAAATTTCTTCCACATAGAACAATATTCAAATCATTTCATTCATGGAAGAACATTATAGCATCATTTCTAAAACTCAAATCAAAACAAATAAAAAGTCACAAGACACCCAGAACAATAGGATTATCCTTTGAATTATGCTTCATATGTTTGAAACATGGATACTCCATAGAACAATAGGATTATCCTTCGAATCATACATCCTTATAAAATTTAAAAGACACCTGCATATAGACAGATAGAAGACCACAAAATGGTACATGCTTCATATGTCTGAAACAACCTTGTAACTATTAGATCGCTTCCTACACTCTCACCCTATAAAAGGAATAATGCATATAAACTTTTAACTTTTAAATCTAGATTCATATACTATTATCCTAAATGAAATTCATTGTAATTCTATGTAATTATAAGGACTAGAATATAATAATAGATCTTAAATTCATTAATCCATGATGACAAAAGAATACATTTCAGAATTGAAAACCTTAAATTCCCTTGCACGACCATTTATTCCTATATGCTATGGATATTTAATAAAATACAACCTTGTAACTATTAGGTCGCTTCCTACACTCTCACCCTATAAAGGGAATAACGACACACCCTCCTAAGATATTTAGATAGAATAAGTTATTTACTAGCAATTGCACCTTGGTGCACAATGGGTACACGGAAGAAATGCGGAATCTCAAAATAGAAAAAAAAACTGATCTATGTTGTTTTTTAATACATTTATGCAATATATATTCATAGTATTATCTATATAATTTAAATAATATTATCTATATAATTAAAATATATTATCATATGTTCTTTTCATAAACATCTATGCAGATGTGGCAGGTGTAATGAGGTTTAGTTGGTAAGGAGATTGACGACAGATAGAGAACTTAAAAGACACCTGCGTATAGACAGATAGAAGACCATAAAATGGTACGTGCTTCATATGTGTGAAACAAACTACGTTCACAAACACAAGAGATCAATGCACAAGTCGAGAAATCAGCTTGGCAAATTGCTTAAAAGCAAGGTACTAATAAATCAGGCTCACAATGATGTCTTAGTGCCTAAATGAGAGTGATGGAACAGGCATAAATGCAGAATGCAAAAGCATAGAAATGGGACACAATCCAAAATATTGAAGGAGATTTACACGCATCGGGGTGCAATGAAGACTCAGATCAATAAAAAAGCGAACCTTTTGAAAGAAGAGAAAGCCAATTTTGCACGCTGGTCTACACTATAAGGACGGTATTACAGATTATCTCTCATTGCTCTCTCTCTCTCAGTCCGAAAGCGATTGGTTACAATTATGCCTCATCTATCTCTTTTCCATGTCCCACAGAGACACTCAAAACTCCGCGCAAACTGTGTTACGCATGCGGCGCACCAGATTCCTCAACCTTCGCCAGCATCTACTCTGTCTCAAATGGAAGGCGCTTCCTCATAAAAACCCTTATTGAATGGCTCATAATCGATCTCCTCGCGATTGAGAGCAGGAATGGGTTCAATCTTCTTCTTATCAATAGTAACAATAGGATTATCCTTCGAATCATACTCAATGAATCCTGCATCGACCACCTTGGCGGCAGCATAAACCTCCTCAACTTCTCTAATGCTCATGAACTCCCCACTACCAGCACCTCCCAGCCGCTTCACCACAGGCCCGCCCCCCCCCGGTTCATGCAGATCCATCCATATCTTGTTCGTTTTTCTCTCTTTTCTTTTTTCTGTCATCCCCGAATCAATGTTACCATATTCTAAAAATAGGGTTTTTATAGATAACGGATGATCTCCACCTTTTTCTCCTCCTTTTGCATGCAGCATCTTGCGCCTTCACATCTTCTCCACTATGCTTTCTTTAAATGAGTATAAGCGCTATTCAAAACTTTTGCATGCATAAATAAAATAAACCGTTAAAATATTTAATGTATTACTTTTTACATTACACCTTTAATTCAAATTGCACCATGATTATGTGTCACTCCACCTTTATATATATAAATGTATATTCTTTTTGAATTGTTGAAGTTTTATTTTCTTTTACTATCTATCTTCTTTCATATATTGCAAGCAATGCCATTTGAGTCTACAATCAAGCAACATCCTTAAGCCAATTAAATTCAAATAGCCAAAACGTCACAAAAGGCAAATCGTGGAGGCCTTACAAACATAGTTAATTCTATCTTCTTGATTCAAGATCTTGTAACTTATTTCAAATGTTTTGGTGTTGTAGTGTGCAGTTTAAATATTTGATAGCCATGAATGATATTTTATTAGGATATTTTTATCATGATTCCAAGTATACCTCATTATCACTTTCAATGGGAGCATTGGTAGTGATGTGGTTCTATTGGTTTAGATGGATGATCTTTTGTAATGGGGTTTGGTGTCATTAGGAGCTCCTATTACATGTATTTAGAGTGCAGAGATATTTTATGGATATTTTTGGTTCTATTAACAAAGGATGGCTATCTTCATATTGTTTAGAGATTTTAACATCTTGGTTTATTGGAACTTGTTGATTTTATAGGTTGTATTTTAAGTTGGTATGTATTTTGATTAGTTGGATGCTCATGGATACTGGAGAGGCTTAGGTGAGATTGGATATCTCTTGTAATTAGAGATATGTGTTGGAATGATTACTTATGATATTTCAACAAAAATACTAAGGATCCTACACCTAGATATAGATGTGATCCCCTTATGGACATAATGAGAAGGTTGTATTTTATAGTAATATTTTATTGCTTGGTGTTGTATGCATGGGACACTCTTGTATCCCACTCTTGGTATACTTAACAAGTGAATGATTTGAGAGTTGATGTTTGATTAATTATTAGATTAGTTAGATTTATTTGTATCTTATCTTCTCATGTGCAATAGTCTTGATCTTTGTTAGGTATGAGGGCTTGTTGAGAAGAAGGTGCATTATTCTATAGATTTCCATTGTTCTCCTTATGCTTTGGTCTTGATCTATGGTAATAGTTTTGAGGAATTTTTTGGAGAGGTACACAAAATGGTTTGTGGATTTAGGTTTACTTCCCTTTTTTGCAAGAATGATTTTTTTATCTACCTTTAATTTGAGAAGTTTACATCTATTATTGTTTTGATTTCACTTTGAGTTGAATGGTTAGATGTTGACATCCTTTCAGTTTGGGAATGTTGGAGGATATCTTATTTTACATCTATAGCTTGGCACATGTTAGTGTTGGTATAAGGACATGGTTTGATTTTTAGGTTCTCTCATCCCTAGTATATGGTAGTTCTTAAAGGTTCTTATGTCTATGGAGTTGATGTTTGTATGGAGTAAAGATTTTTTGTTTGTAACTTCATTATTTTTAGGAAATGTTTTGGTAGCGCCTTAATCTCTTTCTTCATTGGTATGAAGGAATTGAGAGAGTTTTTTGGAGATTGGTAATGAGATATTTTTTACAATTATATATTGTTCATATCATTTCTATATTTCCTTGAAACTATTTGATAAAGTTAGCCACATCCTCTGTGTGAGTGCTATAGATGGACTTGTTAATGTTTTGATCTAGTTTTCAAATTTGGCATTACCCATACAATGGGTGCTATAGAATATATATGTGTTATGTATGAGGGGGACACCTTTCTTGGACTAGTTACACTTCATTGTGGTGTTAAGATGCTTAAGAGGTTTTTTATCACATCTCTATGTGTCTTGTTATATTTGAGATTTATATTTATAAGATGGTGGATATAAGGAACTGATTCTGGTTTTTTTTGTTTGATATGTTGATGGCACAGACTTATACCTATATTGGATTATATACCATAGTATGAGGTATGGATAGACTAGATGAGCTGGAAAATTATTATGGTTTTCATTCTAGCTAATATAAGTGTGGCAACCACTTAGATCCATTCATTACCATTTATAAGTAGTTCTTGTGTTCATGTATATATTGGCACAAAATTAAGTGATAGTTGGCTTGTTTCACCTTGGCATGGTCCTTGTCCTATCATCAATTGGCATGATGGAGGATGAAATGAGTTCTTGGTTGGGATGGTAGTTACCATGGTTTCTATTGCAAGTATGTTTATGGAGAAAAAAATAATGTTGAAGAATTAGGTGGTACACAGTTGTCTAAGGGATACTTTTCCCTTTTTGGTTATTCCTATGAGTGTATTTATAATGTATGATGTCAAGTGCCCAGAGAATGTTACGATTTAGGTGCTACCTATCTTGTAAATCTTACGTCATTTTACATGATTTTGACATCCCAAGAAAGTATCTCTAGACACTTAGGGTGTTAGTGGAAATTATTTGTATATTTTACTCCACTTATTGTTTGTAATACATTCATAAGGAATGAGGGGTCCATTGGTAGTGGTAAAGGTGACTTATGGAGATAAAATATATTAATTAAAATTTTGCCTCCTAGTGGGGCACTTAGGAAAGAGTGGAGGATGACTCTTGAATTTTGTACATATGTCTTTTGGCATTCCTCGAGTTAGGTGCTTAAGAGATTGAGTACAAATAATTTAATATTTTTATTTTCAGTCACTTGGTATTTCATAGGTTGTCCATGAGGCTTGGGAGCTTGAGGGGGAAAAGAGAGACTCTTAAGTTTCCTTACACGTGGGAATTCACGAAGAGTCATTTTTGAACACCTTATTGGTTCTTTTTGAGATTCCTCTTATTCTATAAACCACCAATGGTTTCATTTTTCATGTAAGTCTATAAGTTGGAGCTCTGAGATAGTGGAAAGAAGTAGATATGGTTGGAACATGAAGGAATATTTGTAAGAATGACATAGAGTTGGATGCTTGAGATTTTTCATAGGTACATAGGTGTTATTTGGGCTCTAAGAAAATTCACCAACAAAAATTCACCTCCAACAATTCATCACCGTGGAAAATTCACCACCAGCAATTCATCACCATGGAAAATTCACCACTAGCAATTCATCGTCGTGGATAATTCATCACATATACAATTAGGAAATTGCTGGTGATGAATTTTCCACAACGATGAATTGTTGGTGGTGAATTTTCCTAGAGATGAATTTGGCATGACAATGAATTGTTGGTGATGAATTGTTGGAGGTGAATTACTGGCTGTGAATTGTTGACAGTGAATTTCCTTGAAGTCATGTTGCTTAAATAGAGGCAAAGAGGAGAATGTAAGTATTATGTTAGTGTACTCTTTATTTCAAAGTTAATACATGCTTGGACTCTCTTCTTGGTGAAGTACTCTTCTACAATGGTTTCTCCACATAAATTTTGTGCTATTGATGCAATAATGGTATTTGCTAAATTTTCTATTTGTTGATTAAAATCCATTAAATATCTCCATGGTAATCAAAGATTGAGAACACTTAATTTTAGATTTACATAAATTTTATATTTATATATTATAGTATTTTAAGCCTTGTATCTTTCTAATTTTGGTATCATGGTTTAATGTTAAGAAATAGATTGAAATCTCCCAACATTAATTATACTAGATTGCTAGATTGGTCTAGTTAGAACATTAAGTTATAGTATAAGTTAATTTTCTTTAATACTTGAAGTAATTTAATTTATATGTTACAATTTATTTTTTGTTCTTAATGAATTAAATTTGATTATAGGGACTTGATTGATAAAGTTGATAATATATTACTTCAATAATATTTATTATAAATTTGATCTCATTTTATTTTAAATATTAATTTGGAGCACCTTATGGAAGGAGGGAGTTACATATTTCAATGAAGATCAAATATATCTTGATTTGGATTGAGCATTTACTCTAGTTAGGTGGGAAATCCCTACAAGGTAATCTAAACACACATTTATATAGTATGATTGGTACCTTATATTTCAAAGATAACTCTAGAGAGTCTTGTGACTCTATAAAATGACATGTAAATTGTTTCTTCTTGAGAGACATGATCATCTATAATTTTATTTTTTTTATGTCCTAGACATGAATTCTAATTTGATTTTTTTTTTATCTTAGTAAAGATAACCTAATGAGCCATGTACATTATAAAGTCTATATAAACCAAAATCGTTGTCATTTTTTATTAGAGGGAGCTTGATTGGAAGAAATATTAGACCAAAAATCTAGAAACCTATTAATATTTTTCATTCTTGAGTGTAAAAAGAATATTTTTTCTTTCTCTCTCTACTTTTGTGAATTTAAAGCTACAATTCTATAAGTTTGGTTTACTATAGTTTATAAGATTTCTCTTATTATTATCAAATATTTGTATGCTTCAATGATATATCTGATGCATATTATGAGTAAACATATGCTATTGGCTAATATACACATGAAATATGGTGGTCTCCTTATTTTTATGTGGTTCTCATTGTCCCATGGAGATCACATCATCATTGTATTTTAGATGTACGAAGTTTGGTGTCATTTGGGTAGTTTGATTATGCTTTCAGGGAGCTTTTAAAAACCCAATGATCTACATCTAGAGAAGATCCCCATCTCTCTAAACCTTTTTCCTCTTCCTCTTTATCTTTCACCTTTTTATCCCTTTGAAGTAGTTTAGGAGTAGCTTAGATCTACTTTTAAGGTGATTGCACTCATTGTCATATGGGTGGGTGCATGGAGATGGGTAGAAAATTTGTGGACACTTTCAATTTTTTTTTTTGAAAATTCATAACGCAAACGCGCTATAACGTTCTCGCGTTATGGCTTAGTGTGTCAAGCTTGAGGCTTGAGCACAATGAGCCCATAATGTGAGCACGTTATAATGCACTCGCATTATGGCAAGTTAAAAGCACAAAAAAAGTGAAACTCTCATTCATTCTTCATTTTGACTGTGTTTTTTTGTTGTGCCTGCAACCAAAACCCTCATTTTTTGCACTTGCATTCTAGGAGGAGGAATTGTGCAAAATCTTCACCAACAGTTGTTATTTCTTCACAAGGATGGCACCACGATGAGGAGGAGGTGTGAGAGGTAAGGATTGTTTGATTTTTGTTTTGAATTTGTTAGTTTTAGGTTGTATTTGATATTTATTTTTTTGAATTTGTAGGAGATTCAAATGAACATGCAAACCCTCAAAATCCTCAACAAGAAAATCAACCTCAACAACAACCTCCTCCACCAATCACTCAACACCGTCCTGACACTCAAAAAAATTTAATGAGTGAAATTGAGAACAACAAAAAACAAATAGAGGATTTAATCAATAGGTTGAGTGATCCAAATGCTTCAACTAGAGAAAGAATGACCCAAGCAAGTTCATTGAAAGATATGTTAAAAAATGTAGATTCAATTAGCAAACAAATAAATGGATGGCAAGATAGGAAGCAGGCGGCTAGGGCTTATTATGTGGATATACTATCTGTAAGGAAAATTAGATGCGGAAACAATTCTCCTAACGTCAATACCTCAAGAAAGAATGCAGATATACTTTTAAATTTTACAACTACAGTCCAAATTAAGATGCACTATGAAGCAGATAACAAAAACAAAGTATTTGACAATCACACATGAATACCATATATACGTGGGAAAACCCTTACAGGAGAAAAACCCACCACACCAAAAGAAGTCACTTTGTATTATAGTAATAATGATTACATACAAGTTTCAGACTTATCTTTCTGATGTCTATTTTCAGCAGCATTCACCATGAACAATCTTGTAAAAAAACCTTTACGTTACAGTCTTCACAGAATAGAAATCACTCTAATCATGCAATTACACAACATTCCGTTGATCCATCCAACGGATCACCAACTGCAATCACAAAGTATATCCCTGTCACTCCATGTCCGTCGAGCTTCCTCACAGAACCGTCACAACGAACCAACTGCTAACTGTTCACATTCGGCTCCTCCTATTCGTCCACGAGACTCCACATAGGACGGTCAATCGGTCAACAGAATTCACACTGTGTTGGCATCTCGGTGAGACACTAATAGTGTCTCACTGATGCCACATAACCTTCATATCGACGTCGCCAAGATGTTCTATTGAGCTTTCAGTGTTACGCTGAAACACCAAGCAATCGCCCAGACCTATCGCTTTCGCCAGGAGATCATAGCGAGTCACCAAAGGTTATACAGAAGTCACATATTATACCGAGCTCCAAAGAATAGTCGGCAAGACTTAACATCTTCACCGAGAGTTCTTATCGAACACATATTTGTTACACCGATGACCATCGTTCGCTAAGAACTATGCCGAAGAACCCTCATCATCGGCGACACTTACATAGTTCACCGGGACTTCTTCCTGAACCATTTGGGTTACCCCAATAAACGTTTGGATGTGTCCTCGTTGGCGTGACCTTCACTGTTCGCTAAGACCTCACACCGCAATATTTATGTTACGGTGAAGACATCATATGTATTCCTGTCGGCGGGACATTTTCACTTCGCCGAGACATCATAACGAAACAAACATGTTACTCTGATGAACCCAAGTGTTACACTATCGGTGAGACATTGGCTATTCGCTAAGACTTCTCACCGAACCGACATAGGTTATCCTGAAGCCCGTGGTCATCATGATTCTCCCCGATTTATGATTGAATGGCCTGTCAGCCAAAGAACTCCACATGATAAGAGGTCATAGCGAATACATTATGTCACAATGAAGTCTCCAAAGAATAAGCGTTCGACAAGACTTCTGCAAGGTCACAGTGACTTGTTCAAAACAGAATGTATCAAAGCTGCTAGTCGGCCAGACATGATAGATGTCATACTGACTTTGCTCCAATGGAGGTTTCAGCCTATATTGATTGAGGCATAATTCCAACACTATCATATAAAGATGTAAAGGATTTAAAAATTACAAAAGGTGATTTGTGCTCATTATTCACTGACCCGCACACAAATCAAAATCTTACCCTCAATGAGAAGAGGTTTCCTATTCATTGGTGCCACCACCAACAAATTCAAAACTATTTTTATGAGAGGTGCTACATGGTCTTTGATTACCCACCATGCAACAATTGTGAAGTCCCACAGTATTTTCTTAGGAAACTATACAGTGATTTCATATTGAACAAAATGCCAAATTATTTTGATATGAGGGACTTCCAGGGGAGAGGTGGGGGGTCGGCTCAGGATAGACCCAGTGCAAATCTAGATCCTACATGGCAAGGGAGATGACCTCTCACTAGGCCACCTCATGAGCACATTGTTATGCCTTTCGTTGTGAAGGAGAGTGTCGACGTAGAGATATTGTAGGCAATCAACACTTTGACCTAGATTGTCATCCATCATACTAGCCCTATTCTACAATTCCATCCAGGGGAGTCTTCGAGTGGTGGCCTTCCATCCCATGTGTGTCAATCTTGCAGGGCGACTTGTTCATATGACCCCATCGACACTCAGGAGGTTGTGCGCAGGATCCACCTACAACTATGGAGATGGAGAGGGTGGCTGACATTTTGCATGACGTGAATGGAATTGATAGTCAAGTAAAAGTTAGCATGTTCATTGAATTTAATTTATTAAAATTTGATTTTGAAATGAAAGATTAACTAATTTAGTTTTATGATTTTAATAAAATTGAAGGGTCATAGTGTTGAGACTGGATACACTGGCCCTCCACCTACTTATTTCTTTAATACAGCTATCAGTGGGGTATGTAACTAGTAAGAAATTATAAATTTATTACATGTTAATAGCATTGTTTAATGAATGGTATTTTAATATGTGATTTTGGATGTTGAATAGGCTAATATTGGAGGTTTCCAGGGAACACCTCCCAGTGCCAGTGGATTTACTCAAACCTACACATAGGTAATAGAATAAAGAGTTTAACTAATGAATTGTACTTAATAGATTTGTGTAGTTTATATTCATATCATTGATTGTGTTGTATTGCACATCATTCAAACTCAAAGCATTACTTCACATTCCATAACTAATAACTAGATGTTGATAGATGAAAAAATTTCAACTACAATATAGTTGTTTAGAAAGTCAACATAAGCAGTAATGTGATTAATTCACATAGCATAAGTAATAAGTCTAGGAGCAACTTCCAATTGCATTTGCTTGTCACCTTTTTGCATTTTTACAACATTGATTGACAACTTTTGTTAAGATTCTACAACTTTACAATTTATGCCTAAAATAACTACCAAAGACCATTACAAACTCAAAAATGGCTATTTAAGCCTTATTACATCATGAAAATACCTATACAACCTCATACATTATAAGTCATGATGTGGATCACTATTGTAGTTTTTGTGATTGAATAATGTGTTGTTTTATTTTAAGATGTTGGTGGTGGAAACACCTCCAAATGCTATGAGGGAAATGATATCGATGTTTCATCCACTACAATCCTTGATGGCTTTGACAGGGGAGGTATGAGGTAAATTACTAAATTTCAATTTACATTTGTTGTTATAGATGTTAGTTCTAGTGAAAAATCAAACCATTATTAATTCATAGTTTAATTTCTATTTGGATGGTTTATGCAAGGCTTGATCATGCCTCAGCATGGGCATGCTAATATTTCCCTCATGGAGAGTGAGCGTGAGATGGCGGTAAGTGATTATTTTGTTAAATATATCATTTTTTATAATGTAATTTATATATATATTAATGTCTTTACTTCTTATTGTAACAATAAAAACTTCACCAAGAACTTAATAGTAGGAGGAGCAATAGGAGCACTCCTCGAGTACAGCACAAACGAGTAATGGAATTATCACCATCGGATCAACAAGAAAAGGGAAAGAATTTATTTCCAGAGCATGGAGAGAAATGAATTTTGATTCCATAGCCCTTTGTTGTATGCCTACATGGCAGTTTTGTACATATTTTGTATTGGATATATTAGACATTATATGCATATATGGCATTCTCGTAAGCCTATATGGCTATTCTGTACCTATATTTTATACTTATATTGATGTATATATTGATGTATGCATACATGGCTATTTGGTTAATACAAATCTTTTTTATCGATGGTGTCCATATTTGCATTATAAATTCATGGTTCAATAGATATATGAGTTACGTGTATTCAAGTGTATACTTTACAACTTACGTGTGTTCCAATGTATACTTTGCGACTTACGCGTTTTCATGTGTATACCTTTTATTTGTGCATATACTTTGTATTACTTTGTGTACACTATGTATTTGTGTGTATACTTGAAGGATTACGTGTTTGTGACTACTTGTGCTTCCCTTATTCACACATGTGCATGCTTGACTTATTCATGTGTATAATTATTAATTGGTTAGCCCTAGCATTTATCATTGTTGTCCTTCATGGTTTGTCTTGAATAAATTAATTGATTGATGCTAAACAACTTTATCTAAAAGCAAAAGCCACGTTTTCAATTGGTATTCCATGAAATGATTCATAAAAATATTCCAATATATTTAATCCTTTGATTCAAAAAACTCAATTAAGAAAAGGATACATAATCTTCACAACACTTGCAAAATATTTAATATTCAAACTAGATGAAGTAGTCAACTTCTTGACACATTATCTATGTTACCAGGTTCTTCTATTTTAGCCCTAGTTCTACTCCTGGTTTGCTCCTGGTGTGGGTCCTAGTTTGGTTCACCTGTGGGTTCGACTAAGGTCCTTCATTTTTGGGTCTGGTTCACCCAGGAAGAATCCAAGAGAACTCGAGTAGAACCCAAACAGAACCCAGGCGAACCGAGACAAAACCTGCGTGCCTAGGCATCCAAAATGTGTTTTTTTGGACTTTTTTTTAATGTTTTATGGATTTTGACTTTGACCCACACTGAAGGGAACTCTAAAAGTGACCTCTAAATCACTTCAAACACCTTAACTACCTCATTCTTATTCATTTTTTTTGCAAACAAACATTTTCATTCTAAGAGGCTGAGCTTTCATTTTTTATTGGTAGATTGAAAGCGGATTGTGACACAACTTTCTTTTTTCAAAAATTGTTCTACATCATTGAACTGAGAATTTATCACACATCTGTAGAGAAACAGAGGAATATTACGAACTAAAACACATTACACTTTTGTTCTCACTGACTTGATGTGCTCTCCAACATCTCTCTTCTCTCATGTGAAGAGTTCGAATTGCTTGGACATGCCTTTGCACCATTCAGGAAGCTTTGCTTTTTTTGACAATGTTAAAAGCATGGCTACATACATATTAGGAAAAATAATTTTCCTTTTAGATTAGCAATGCATGAAAATTTCAAAAAGTATCCTTGATATTACAAAAAGATATGTGTTTATACACTTCAATTGTGCAGTCACCCTTTGGTTTTTTGAAAGAAAATTTTTCCTATGTGATTGTTACATTGCATAGGTAAACCAGATTTTTTATTGTGGAGCTATATTAAGCTACCACTCTCAAGACCAATGTACCAATGATACAAAATAATGTTTGAGACTACAAGAAGACATCAAAATGGCTAGTGTACTAAACAAATTCTTATGATTTCTGAAGAATGTTGATAACTCTACTCAGTTGACTTCTTTTTTCAAAATCATACAAATTGAACCCTATCATCAATAGACTCTATATATCAAGCTACCACAATTCAAGTTTCAATGATGAATACTTATCATGCATGTTTTAAATGAAATTCAAGTTAATGGTGGTTTTTTTGTTTATATGATGTTATGTGATATTCTAATCCCAATTCATACTTCTAGGATGCACATATATATATAGTATTTACATGTTTTTTGTACTAACAAACCCAAAATGGATCAAACCCCTCTCCAAATTTTTTTGGCCAAACCGGAAAACCGAACCCGAACCTCTTCCAACACTCTTCATTTTGCTTGCACAAACTTAATTGACCACCAAATTATGCTGCCCCCTGACTTTACACACTTTTACTCCGTCAAACCTCTCTTTTTCATTCAAAACCCCTATTTTCCCAACTAGGGCATCATGCCATAACATACTTTTGACCCCCCTTGTCCTTGATGACCTTTTGAACACATCAAACTCTACAACCTCACCCTATTTTCAACCTATTCTAACTTATTTTCCAGCAATTTCTTATTTTCACCTCTTCTAGCCTTGCTTTTAATGGGCCTCAATTCTAAATTTTCAATCGGGGTAATGCTAGTAATATCTTCCAATTCCTTTACCAATGCTATTTTCTTATTCCTACTCCCTATCCTATTTACATCAAGCCCATATCATCAAGACATGGCCTAAACAATAGGTGGAATGGCCTATATTCACAACATATTACACTCAAACCCTTGTATGAGCAAGTTCAGACTTGTTTCAGAAATCTACTTCTAAGTTGCTTAGAACTTAATAGAATTCCACAAGAATCTATTCTAATTAAAGCTTAAACCATTCTACAAGAATGGATTCTAATCAACCATCGTGCGTATGTTTCTCTTTTTGATTGTTTTGCATGCCATCATAAGGGATCAAGCTGGTTGAACATAGCTCGAACCAATTCCGTGAGTTTGGGTGTGAAAGAGGACCATGCCTAGCGTAAACATACCTATTGGGACATGTTCGATTAATTTTTTTGGTCACACGAATTGAAAAACGAAAGTTGCACCACTTTGCAACTTTACACTGCTTGCATTTGACATTTTTTCCATCAAATGAAAACTGGACACCACGGGAAAACAACTCTGAGATAACAAAAATTGAAAGAGGTTATTATAGAGGGACCTAATGCAATCATGTAGGCTTAGGCGGAGAGTTCATAAGCATCACAGTTTCTGAGTAATACTCTGTCAAAGATTGCTTCCTTTTTACACTTTGGACCCTTAAGGGATCGATCCGGTTGAATGTAGCTCGAAACGATTCTGCGTGTTTGGGTGCAAAAGAGGATCATGTATAGTGTAAACGTACCCATTCAAACACGTTGGAATATTTTTTTTGGTCACACAAGTTGCAAAAATAAAGTTGCACCACTCTGCAACTTTCAACTACTTGCATTTGACAACTTTTTCCCCAAGTGAAAATTTTCCATCATAGGAAAATGCCTCCAAGATAGAAAAAATTGAGAGAGGTTATTATAGAAGCTCCCAACGCAATCTCATAGGATCAAACGAGAAGTTTATAAGCATCACGGTATCTGAGTAACAACATGCTAAAGTTTCCAGCCATTTTGCACTTTGGACCCTTAAGGGATCAATTCGGTTGAACGTAGTTCAGAATGATTCTGTGTGTTTGGGTGCAAAAGAGGACCATACCTAGCGTAAACATACCTATTTGGATGCGTTGGAATAGTCCGTTTGGTCACACGAGTTGCAAAACAAAAGTTGTGCCACTTTGCAACTTTCAACTACTTGTATTTGACAACTTTTTCCCCAAAAAATTCACCACCATAGGAAAATGCCTCTGACATTGTGAATACCGAGAGAGGTTATTGTAGAGGGTCCAACGTAATCCCATAGGATTAAACAAAAATTTAAGCATCACGGTATCTAAGTAACATGTTGAATTTTGTAGTCATTTTACACTTTGGACCCTTAAGGGATCGATCTGGTTGAACGTAGTTCAGAGCGATTTTGCATGTTTGGGTGCAAAAGAGGAAAATTATTAGTGTAAAAATACATATTTGGACACATTGGAATAGTTCATTTGGTCACATGAGTTACAAAACGAAAGTTGCACCACTTTACAACTTTGCACTACTTGCATTTGACAATTTTTTCCCCAAGTGAAGATTCGCCACCATGTGAAAATGCCTCTGAGATAGTGAAAACCAAGAGAGGTTATTGTAGAGGGTCCCAACACAATCCCATAGGATCAAACGAGAAATTTCTAAGCATCACGGTATTTGAGTAACAACATATTAAAGTTTGCAGCCATTTTGCACTTTGGACCCTTAAGGGATCGATTTGGTTGAATGTAGCTCAGAGTGATTTAGCATGTTTGGATGCGAAAGAGGACCATGCCTAGCGTAAACATACATATTTAGATGCATTGGAACAGTTTGTTTGGTCACACGAGTTGCATAACAAAATTTGTACCACTTTGCAACTTTGCACTGCTTGCATTTGACACTTTTTCCATCAAGTGAAAACTGGACACCACGGTAAAACCACTCCAAGATAACAAAAACCAAGAGAGGTTATTGTAGAGGGGCCCAACATGATCTTATAGGATCATACGAAAAACTTATAAGTGTTATGGTATCCGAGTAACAACATGCTGAAGTTTTCAGCCATTTTGCACTTTCCTTGAATGTAGCTTGGAGCGATTCCGCATGTTTGGGTGCAAAAGAGGACTATTCCTAGCATAAATATACCTATTTGGATGCATTGGAATAGTCCATTTGGTTACATGAGTTGTAGAACGAAAGTTGCACAACTTTGCAACTTTGCACTGCTTGCATTTGACACTTTTTCCATCAAGTGAAAAATAGACACCACGGGAAA
>VDFB02327715.1:0-22796 GCA_007258455.2 Sequoia sempervirens | reverse complement strand
TTGATGTCCAACTTGATAATCATGCTTGCCTACTTATTCTGTTGAATTGAGTGGATTGCTTCTTGTAATATGATAATACCGTCCATGATAGTGCGACCGGGTACAAAGCCTGTTTGTTCTTCTGCAATAATGGAGGGGACAATGTGTTTTAATCTATTTGCCATAGCTTTAGACAATACTTTGTATATTGTATTGCACAAGGAGATCGGCCTATAGTCATCTAGTGAATTCATGACCTCCTTCTTAGGAATCAAAGCTATGAAAGTGTTGTTCACCTCTCTGAGCAAACTACCTAAATTCTAAGAGGCCTCAATGGCATCAGCTAACTCTTCTCCAAGTAACCCCCAAAATTTCTGAAAGAAGCCAGCAGGAAGTCCATCCGGGCCAGGAGCCTTATCAGGATGGAGCTGCCAGAGAGCAGCCTTGATTTCCTCGCTTGTGAGTTTCTGATTTAGCATTTTATTCTGTTCCTCAGAGACCAACTGCGGGATGAACAACACAAGGTCTTATTGTTGTTGTAGATTAGAACCATCTACATTGTTTAAAAGCTAATTAAAATATCTTACCACTTCGTCTGCGATACTCTGAGGATCATCCACTGAAGATCCATCTGAGCACCTGAGGTAGGTTAATCTATTTACCCCATGCCTTTACCTTGTGCTATTGTGAAAAAACTTTTTATTTCTATCACCTGCTTTAAGCCAAACTTCCCTCGATTTCTGCCTCCAAAATATCTCTTCTTTGGCAAGGATGTCCTCATACTTTCCTAAAAGATATTTTTCTTTGTAGTAGCTTTGAGGATTTAAACCGTCTAGCATGATTTCTTCCTCCACAGCAGCAAGCGCGAGCTCAATGTTTTCTTTTGAATCAAAAATGTTTTTGAAGCAATTCCAATTCTAATCCTTGATTTTCTTTTTCAACCACTTCAATTTGGTCACCAAGCAATACATCTTCGAGCCCGATACTTGTATTCCTTCCCACCATTCAGAAACTAGTTTATGAAAGGCGGGGTCTTTCAACCACATCTCAAATTTGAAGGGGGATCTAGTTGGACTTCTATCCACCAAAATTTCCAACTGAATTGGGAGGTGGTTAGAGCCCGCACTAGGAGAGATTGAGGCCTCGAATGTGAACTGGAAACTATCCAAGCCACCCCAAAAGAGGAATCGGTCCAACTTTTCTGCTATCATCCCTAGACCTGCACGCTTGTTGGTCCATGTGAAGACTCCATTTTTGAAGTCAATGTTCAGCATTTGATTCCTTGAGACCCACTCCACAAAGTCTTTTTGGGATTGATTCCCTCTTGGAATGCCACCAAGTTTGTCCACATCTTCCAGCATAGCATTGAAGTCATCAGCCAAAAGATAGTTTTCTCCATCCTTATCCCTAAGATAATTCTCTATCTCCTACCACAAACCTCTTTTCCTAATACATGAATTGGGGGCATAAACATTGATAAGTCCAAAGGTAAGTTTGGATTGAATACTTCAAATCTTGCAACTCTGCCTGTAGGGGTGTTCCAAAATGTTCTCCACCTGGACCTTGCTTGGGTTCCATAGTATAGCTAAGCCTCCTGATGCCCCACTTGCTTGCACCCCCACACCATCCCAACCAACCAATCTTCTCTTCCAAGCTTCCAAGCCCTCGTTACTCAATTTTATTTCCTGAAGAAGCACTATCTCAGCCATGGTCAACACCATCCTCCGTTTGACTAGGCGCTGTTTGTTAGGGGCATTGAGGCCCCTAACATTCCATGAAAATAACTTCATGGAGAACCGGGGGGAGGGGTGCTCTGCCCCGATTTTAATAGAATTGTCAACTTTTGTTGGCCTTCCGCATCTCCAGCCATCGAGATTAGCTCTTGTATTGATTTTCTTCCTCTGGATTTGCCTTTCCCACAATCCGGTTTGGGCATGGATGATGGCTGTTGAGACACCCCCAAGCATCCTTTGGGTGAAAATTCCTCCATAACGTCCTCAGAATCTGAAGCTGCTGCCAGCAACAATTGTTGCTCGAGAAGAAGATCTGACCCCAAGGGAACATCCTCAGTATCCAATCCCTCATTATTCAAAGGATAGTCCGCCAATTGACCAATCCCTTCATCATTCATGGCGATTTGTAGAAAGCATTCATTTATATCCTTCCTAGGGGCCAGATCAATGATAGCAAGACCTTTGCTTATAACCTCTCCCTCTGTTGACCCTTGGGCAATTGACAACCCATCAAGATCCTGACCCTTCGTTTCCACCAGATTTTGAACTCCTCCCCTCGAAACAGTAATAGCTCTAATGTTTCCCAAATCTCCCTTTCCAAATATGTGGTGTCATTTCTTAGCACTTTCAACTCTTCCAGACTTTGATCTCTCAATGCTAAAGTTGTTGCTTCCCCTTCCTTCAACTTTTGGGTTTTTGAGGTGACTACACAAGAAGGAGCCCTAGGAATAATCTAAACCTTAGCTGCTTCCTTTTCTACTGATTTTGCTGGGATTGGGGTCCGAGGATAGCTTTTTCCAAACCAGCCCACATCCATGACTAAGTCTTGTGCTTTCCCTCTGCCCTTGGAGCAGCCTGCGATGTAACCCTTACTCAAAACACAACAACCCCCAACTGGGTCAACCTTTATCCTCTGGAACTAATGACCTTTGCCAGAGAGCACCTCCAAATTATCCAAGAATCGAAACTCAGTGTTGATCTCAACCAAGATTTTTGTCGTGTCTGAATGCCTCTTCATGAATCCTTCTTCAATGCCAATGAATGTGCCTAGGGCTCCCTCAATTTTTTCTAGTGTTTCTTCACTCCAATACTCTATGGGAAGATTCTCCAAAGTTATCCAATGCGGATATTTTTTTGGTTTATGCTGGCTTGGGTTGAAATTTGGCTCCCAGTTTATTTTGTAAAAACAAAAGCCCTTGAAAAATAAAGGTTCGCCATCTAGAATCCATTCCTTTGTTTTTGAATCTATGCATTCTACCAAGATGAAATTTTCACCTAGGGTTTTAGCTCTAACCCGACCTTCAAAATGATTGACCAACCATTTGGAGATCTCCTTGTCCGACGCCTCCTTGCCCGTCCATTTGACTATTAGGCCACAATTCTCTAGATAATCCCACCGAGGTTGTAGATAACTGTTTGGAATTGACAGTATCGTGCTTCTGCGATTAGGAGGGACAAAAGTTTTCCCCAATTGCGCAGAAGCCTTCGGGACCCATGCCTTGGCAGCCCTTCCAGTGTCCTTTGATTCTTGCTCTTTGTAGTGGTGCAATTAGTTTATGGTTTTGGTGTAAGGTTTTTCTATAAATTATAGATTCTCACAGGTATTGTTGCTTCATCCTCATTTTGGGAACTTCGGGAGCTCATAACTTGCTTCTACTGTAACATTTTTGTGTGCAATTTTTTTGAAAGTGCATGAGTTTTTGTGTACTTCTCAATGGTATGATCAGATGGATCTCATTGTATACAAAAAAATGTACTTGATTCTGTGGCCTATTTTGGGCATTTGCATGTACCAAGATCAAGACCACTTCACTTTTTTGGAAAGTGGCAATTGTAAATGCACTACTCATAAAGTGCCAAGCTTATATATTTCTGGGGGGGTTCTTTGATTGAGTGAATTTGGGGGGGACTCTTGTGGTTGTGGTTGAATTCCTCTTGATTTTTGTTCTTGTTTCATCATGGAGCCATCTACAATTCGACTTCTAACACCTTACAACTATCCTAAATGGAAATCAGAAATGAACAAATTGCTAAGAATAAAAAGATTGTATAGGATAGTTCATGGGCTTGATGGTGAACCAAAAGATGATGAAGTTAAAAAGAATAAGTGGTTAAATAGTTGTGAAGAAGCAATTGGATATTTATTCTTGTATGTCTCTCCTGAGTTGTTGTTTCACATTGAGAACTTGGATACACCTATGGATGTGTGGACTGCAGTGTCAAACTTATTTGGAAAAACAGATAAAATTCAAGGACATTTGTTGGAGAATGAATTAATCAGTCTCAATCCATGTAATTTTGACAACATACAAGACTTCATCACCAAATTCAAGTCACTAAGAACATAAGTGAAGGATTCGAAAATTGAGAAATCAAATACACAATTGATCTTAAGTGTTCTTTCAAAGCTAGGACCTGAATATTCAGTGCTTGTGTCTACTTTCTATGCTACAAAGAATGCCTTTGGGAGTGAGTTTAAGATTCCTTCTTTTGAAGATTTTTCTATGCAACTCACTAGGGAGAAAGATAAGCTTATTCAAATGGGTAATTTGAAGTCTTCAAAATCACATGCATTGGTTGTAAAGGATGAGAAGTCTTCAAGTGGCAAAGAAAACAAAAAGAACAAGCCTAAGAAGAACACACAATCCACATCAAATTCCACATAAGAACATAAAGATTCATATTCAAAAGAGAAACCATCTAAGAAGGAGAGGCCTTTTTGTGCATATTACAAGAAGGATGGACATGAAGAACATTATTGTTATAAGAAGGATATTGATGAGTTGAAAAATATTCTAAAAAAGAATCACATTGATTTTCCTTCTAGAATGTCTGAATCACCTCCTCCTCCTTCTTCAAAATAGTCTAAGGACAAAGGTCATGCTGATTTTGCATCTTCATCAGGATATAAAGGACAAGCTCTTTGTGCTCTTTTAGGTCCAGAATCAGGGAGATGGCTTCTAAATTCAAGAGCTTCACATCATATGGCATCTTCACAGTCTATATTCTCTTCATTTCAGCCTTGTTTTATGTCTCCTATCTTGATGGGAAACAATACATACATGAGTGTAACAAGAAAGGGATCTATTAGCCTTGGGGACAACACTTTTTAGGATGTCTTGTGTGTTCCTCATTTAATGAACAATATTCTCTTTGTATATCAAATTACACATGGTGGAGATGGGAGAACTGTGGAGTTTACACCTAATTATGTCATCATTCAAGACTTGGAGACTCGAGAGATCATTGCTACTGGGTTAGTTGATCATTCATCTCATTTGTATACCTTTGCACAGTTTTCTTTTGATGATGACAATGTTCCGATGAGTGTTGATCACATACACCATGATTCAGAGGAGACATTTGGCTTCTTGAACTTAGGAGTTCTCATATCAGATCCAATTTTGGATCCATGTATTTCATCTCCTCCACCTATTGTTGTACCTGATGATGCTTATGTTGGTACAGTTTTGGCTCCTTGTGATTCAGTACAACAGGATATACATGTTCTTCCAGATATGACTACTTTGGATGGCTTCCTGACAGGTATTTCAAACTTTTTTGTGGATTCTCATCTTGTAGATTTGGAGGACACCATTGATAGCATTCATCTTCTCTTTGATGAAGATGCACCTTCTTCAGTTGTTGCGAGGGAACACCTTGACCCTCTTGTTCATTCTCTACATGATCATTCTTCACATATTAGCGTGAGTGTGGATACTTTTGGACAAAATTTGGAGGAGGCTTCTTTTTCTTCAGAGGGGATATCTTTGTCTTTGTATTGTGCTCTACATTCATCTCTACTAGATGTTGAATTGTCCTCTTTAGCAGTGTTCCCTAGAATGCTTGTTTGGAGTGTGTCATCTTTCAGGATCAACATGGAGACACTTGAGCATGCTTCAGAGACATCATCATACATCATCCATATTCTTGACATCCTACATACATCCATGGTTTTGTTTCTTCCTAAGGGGAGGAATGTTGTTCGACGAGATTGGATCATCTTCAACATTCAATGTCAAGCTTCTACCATCATTTTAGGAGACTCAACATTGAGGGGGGGCTATCTTGTCTCTCTTCTACTTCTCTCTTATGGGGGTTCTTTTTCCTCACATGGGGTTTTTACCTTCTCTTTCTTTATTGAGAACATTTCTATTTTGTATTTCGTCTCTCTTTTGGGGAGGAGTTTTGTCCCATTAGGTTTTCTCCTTTTCTTCATTTGTGAGAGATTTCATTTTCCTTTGCATTGTACATGGGAACCTAACATGGCCTAATAGCCGAGATCCGTCATTGCATCTTTGTGTCATTTGCATAATTATTTGCTACTCCCTAAGTTGCACTTAAGGGGGGGTGTTGGTGTAAATAAAGTCTTGTACCTAGTTACTTCATTACTAGGGGACTTATTTACATCTTAGTTAAGTTTACTTAGGTCATAGGATGAAATATTTCTAGAAGATGTTAGTTGTCATTAGTTGTTATCTTATCCTTTGACAACTACTACATGTGAACCTAGGTAAGTGTGATTAGTTGTCTCATGCCATATGATTAAGACACTTGTCATAATCCTATGACATCTTGCATCTCACCTTGGCTACATAACCAAGGGGTCTCTCATTGTAATCACAATAAAATCATATCATTGACATTGAATATAGTTTATTCTTGTATATTCATCTCTCTTTTTTTTCTTTCCATTTGGTCCATAGATCTTGGCATCCATAGCCAATTCTAACACTTCATATCCTTTGGCTGAATGTTTTTGTGGGGAGGAACAATCTCCATAATCTTCTCATATTTCTTCATCTTTCACCATTAAATCTTTCAAATCAAATCTAGACCTTTACTGCTACCACATCACAAATATTCTCCTGGGAATCTATAAATACAACCTCATTCTTCAAGAAAGGATCCCAAATTTTTGCAATCTTACTTTGTAGAAATAGCATTATAGCAATCAAGAATTTGAGCAATAGCAATTAGCAAATCATTTTAGTATAGCAATCATAATCATTGCTTTTCATTTAGCTGCATCTTAGTTTACAATAGTTTCATTTATCAGTTTCATGTCAATTTCAGCTACAATATCATCACCATATCATTTAGTAATTATCATATAGGATCAATTTCATGCATTTAATAGTATCTCATTCTCTATATTGGCATTTTCACAATCATAGTGCTTAAAAAATATGAGAGCCATAGTGATTTGATAAATCTTTGGAGATAGAGAGCATTAAGATGCTTGCAATGGATTTCTACTTTAATTAGTTTAATTGTTGTTTAAATATATTGATATAATATCTTATTGATTGTGTTTGGCCTTTATTACGCATATTTTACTCACATAAATTGGCACCCACTGTGGGGCCCAAAATCCCCATTTTTAACATCTTTTTTTTGAAAAGTATGCTCGCACGTTTCTAATGTGTTTTATTTTAGCATGATCGAGAGTTTTTATGGCTCTTATGACATATAGTTTAGCACATCCAAGTACTATTTTGGTGCATCTGACAGATACTTCAACGCATATGGCCACTGTTACGATGCATCCAATATTCTATTTTCACCAGTCAATGGGTTTTCTTTCGACGCATTGACCTTTTCTTTTACCACATTCATCAATTTCTATAGCGCATAGAACTATTACTTTTAACACATTCATATACTATTTTAGTGCATATAATGACTATTATGGTGCATCTAACTGTTTTGTAGAATTTTAAAAAATTCATGAATTAATCACTATTTTATATATTGTAGGTACCAAATATGCTTGTCATAGATGATTGTTGGAAACACTTACGTTGATAAAAGACAAAAAAATCACAAACTACTAATGTTGTTTACAAGGATTTAATTTCATTATTTCTTTTTCCTTTGGTTAAGATAGTGCATCTAGCTTAATTAAAGAAATAGTTTGAATCCCATGTCTATTGTGTTTCGAAAGCAATAGGTTTATGCTTTCCCCTTAGCTCGGTGATCAGAATGCTAGACTTTCTATCTTTCTTTATTAACACCTTTAGAAGGCCTATCGTAGTGGGAAAAAGTACTCACCCTACGAGAATGACTTGAGTGGAAACAACCAAAGCTAGGTTTTCCAACCCACTATAAAACAAAAGTGAATCTGGGGAAACCCACATTCACTGGAAGTGTGCAAGATAACCATCCCCAAAATATTTGTTCTAAAGATTGGGAGGTCTCCTAAGGGATTTTATCATTTTACGCTCTGAAAGGATACCCTTTCTAAGAACTTTAGAGTAGAATCCAACTATGTCAAATTTTTATCACTTTTTATATCATGGTACAAGGGGAGGGAAGAATATTCCCCCAATACACTCACCATATAACTATCAGAGACCCTAGCCAAAAGTGGAGGATTCGACTTTGGTTAAGACTCGGGAAAGGCAATAACACGGGTGCCCTCTAGGGGGTGATAGGGTTGTGAAAGTTGACATAGTTGCAAGTTGTGGGTTGTGATATTCTAAGTGACCTACTTGACAATTAGAAAAGTGTTTGAATTGTCTTTATTTGTGTCAAACAAGTGGAAATTGAAAGAATTAGACCCGATTCTAGAATACACACTCTTTGTTTAATAAGTAGTGTTGAAAAAAATATTTACAAATTTCATTTTGTGTGTGTAAAATCATTTTCAAATATATCATCCAATTAGATCATCAAATTCCAAGATTTACTAGCAAAATACCCCTCCAAAATTTTCATTGGTTACAAAATTACACCGTGGAATCAATCCTTTTACTAAGAAAAAGCAGAACAAATAGAAAAAACTATGAACATACTTACAACTTCAAGTTTAGCGCAACCAAACTCTATTTCAGCACATCTACCCTGTCTTTTAGCACATCTTCCTTGTTTAAACGACTCATCCAAACTTTGTTTCAGTGTATCTGTCCAGTTTTGCAGTGCATATACACTGAGTCTATCAACACATCTACCCAGTTTACTAGTGCATTTACACTGTTTCAGCGCATCTACCCTATTTTTTAGCGCATCTTCCATATTTAACAACACATATACCTAGTTTACCAGCACATTTACACTCTGTTTCACTGCATTTTCCTAGTTCACCAATGCATTTACACTTAGTTTCATCACATTTACACTTTGTTTTAGAACATCTGAGGTCTATTATAGTGCATCCACAAAATAAAAAACTAGAGAGTTCTTTTTACCTCCTATTAAATAGTTGATATTAGAATTTGGATCTTTACCAAAACAAAAATATTTTCTCAGTCAAACCAATGTCTTAAACTTGGAAAAATAGGACCTTAGAAGTCAAACTCTTCCAAATTAAACCAAGATCTTACACTTTTAAAGTGCCTTACCATCAAACACAACTCTTGATTATTAAATTAAGTTTCCTTATTAGGATTAGTCATCCTACAATCACAAATTGAAATGGTATAAAAAGAAAAAATATAACATTATATTTGACTTAGTTATCATCCTTGGCACTACTTCACAAAAAGATCAAAGTTTAGTGAAAACCCCAAAACTTGTATCCCCATTCTAACAAGGTTACAAAGACAAAAACTTAGAGAGAAAGAAATTGAAACACTAAATACCATAGCTAAAGAAAATCCTTTTCATAGATTCCACCAAAATGATAGTAATGAAATAACTAAAGAGGATATCCAAACAACACAATAGGATCCTAAATTTCATAAATTTATGGAAAATTTTTTGGAACATAGAGAAAAAATACCCTTTGATGCTAGTTGAACTAGGTGAAAAAATTCCAAAGGACTTTGACGTTAATCTACTAAAATAAAGCACCTATAGGAGCTAAAACTAAGCCACAAAACACACAAAACACAAATCAAGTGAATTTCCTAACACATCAAATGCAAAAATTGCAACAACTTCGAGATATGCAAAAAGGGATCACAAAAAGGTACTCGTTATAAGAAAAATTTCCCTATCCTTTTGATCCAAGTGTAGAAATGATACCATTTCCTGGACATTGCAAATTCCCAAAATATGACAAGTACAATGGTAAAACTGATCCAATTGATCATGTGAGGGAATTTAGAACCATGAGTTTAGAATTTTCACAAGAGGAAACTTATCTAATGAGGTTATTTCCAAGAAGCTTAGGAGGTCAATGTATGAAATGGTTCTCTAAACTACAACTAACGATTTGATCTTTTGAGGAACTAGTCATCAGGTTTATCTCAAAATTCTCCTATAATATTCAACATGAGATAAAAATAAAGGACCTTTACAATACAAAACAAAAGAAAGGTGAAACATTCCTCTCATTTATACAATTATGGTGAAGGTTGTTTGCTAGGTATCCTCGTTCCATACTTGAAGAGTGTTGTGCAGTTTTTGCACACACTCCCTGTTGGAAGCAGGGACCCTCTTTCATTTTAGTTTTGGTTTCTTGGACCTTTCCTTTTTGAGGTTTTGTCTTATTTTGGCATGTGCTTTAATGTTTATCTTGAGTACCAAATTGTTTCCTCAGGTTATTCACTAAAAATCTTAAGTTCTGGATGAATTTCAGGCTTTTGCTTGGATTCAGGATTTTCCGCCCTGGTCGGATTTTCTCGGATCCTGCTTGGACATTGGTTGGACCCTTGTTTTTTGAGGATTTTTAGTATTCATGGATTTCCACATGGGCTAGATTTTCCTATATTCCACCCTGTCATCGGCTTCCCGAATTCCTTCTCTGGTTGTCCTGTTGATTGCATTGTTGGCTTCATGCGTGCTTTGAGGGGTGTATATAACTTGGTTTCTAGGTCTCTTGGATTATTTCATGCTAGGGTTGTTCAGTATTGCATCATTTTTCATCTCCCAGGTGAGTTTTGAGCTCATTTTCTTATTTTCTTTTTGATGAATCTTGCCTAAGAGTAATTAGTAAACCCTAGTGATGACTTAACAAGTGGAAACAACTAAATTCTGAACTTGCCTATGTGCTAATGGCAGATGAGTAGGGTTTTAAGCCTAAGGCAGTACCACATCAGGTGATTTCATCTTAAAACAGGCCTAAAATGTAAAAGAAAATCTAGGAAAGGTCCATCCCTGACTTGTCCTCAGTTAAATTGTTGAAATTCTGCGTTGGTTCAGTGTCTGGAAGAAATGAGACTCCTCATCCCTTCCAGATTCTGTTTGCTATGACCATTCAAGATCTCTGAGATGTCATATTGATCACCCTGAGGTTCGCTGAAGTGGTCTTCCTAGGTTCATGGTGGATCACTATGACACTATTGTTTTTACACCGATAAAGTCTTTTATGTATATCAATCGGTGAGACAAATAGGATTCAGTGAGATCTCACTCCGTAAGAAAATGTCTCATCGACATGCTTGTTCATATTCGCCATTGCCAAGTCTAGCCCTAGTCGGTAGGAGGTCATAGTGGGATCCAGTAGCTTTATCGATATTCATTTGCTTCGCCAAGACATCCATCCTTCGGTGAGACCTCCCACCGAGCACTTTTTCTTTCATCAAGCTTTGTCCTTTTGAGTCGTTGTGACCCTTTGAATTCAGTGAGATGTTATACCGATCATCCTGTGTCTCATCAAAGCCCTTTGTGGATTTGTAGTTGATCACCTATCTCATACCGAAAGTCTTTCTATTGGCAAGACAAACCCCATCGCCGAGAGCTCATAGTGGGCTCCTTTCATCTTGCCGATTTTTTGTCTTGTCGCTGAGACCTCCCCTTTCAATGAGAATTTTCAGTGAGCTCATAGCTCTTGTCGAGACCTTTGCTTTCAGTAGGACATCTCAACTCTGCTACGACCTCATATCAAAAATTTTAGTCTGGCCGAAGTTATTACTTAAACTCTGATGGTCGGTGAGACAAGGGTGATTCGTTGTGACTTTACCCCGAAGAAGATCTCTCATCAACATGACTTTCCTCATCGCCGGTTGGCAAGATGTGCCCCACTCGGCGTGACCTCATCCCGAATGGTGGTTGTTTGGCTGAAGTACTTTCCTTTGCACTGTTTAGTCTGGAATTGTGCCTCAACCACAAATTTCCATCAAGTTCAGATTTCTCTAAAATCTGCCATCCCTCTAATTTCCTGGAACTGCTCTTTTTCTTGTTCTTCACTGGAATTCATCTCTAGCAGATTTTCCTGAAATCTGATGAAATGTGAAGGAACGTGGAATAGTTGGATTCGTTTATAATTTATGATACATTTTATGATTATTTCATCTCATATTTGGATCTCCCATGTGATTTATTGATGAAAATGATTAGGTTTGATGGTTAAATAGGTGTTTCTTGGTTATTCCGTTGGAATCCGATCGGTCTGGAATTTCCCGAAATTCCTCTTTGGCTCAGATTTTGTGGATGGTCTTGAAACCTAAAATTTGTTGTGGTCATTTTATATGAATTTTAATAACACCTTGACTATATGAGATGCATTCTAATGGTGTTTTGATGGATTAACCTTGCTTTCCTATAGTTTTTACTGTGGTTTTTATGTTGAGTGTAGGCTTAATCAAGCAAAGTAGTAGCTGGTTCCTCATTGTATGATGCAGAAGGGATTAAAATGGACATTAAAAGTAGGATCCCTAAGAGAAAAGTCACTACAGATTAGGCAGAGGGTGTTGAAGAAGATTTATAAATAGAGAAGACACATTGATGACACCCTGAGCGGTGTATACAATAGCTACATTACTTTTTTCGAGATAATGACAGGAAGAAGGAAGATCACACCCAAGTATTTGAGTCTGGAGCAGTTGAGAGAATGGTGGTAGGATGTTTATGCACCAAGTAATGATGATTCTATGTCCGAGCACCAGCTAGATGATGCGGCCACCTACCTTGCAGTTATTGACAAATACTTAATGTATAAGGTAGACTTGGATAAGTCGGTCAAACGGTCAAGAGAAGAGATTGAGTCCATTGAGAATCGAATTAGGGTTTTTCCCCTGCCACCAGTAGCCAACTTGGATGGGGCATTTTTGAAAGTACATGAAGAGCCAGATCAGAACAGAGATAATAGGGAAGGGAGCTAATGATAGGCTGTGGTGCGATTTTTGCTTCCCTATTATCTTCTCGTGCATTGATCCAGATTGCACTATAGATCTTGGGCCGACTTGGATGGGATGTGCATTTAATGCCTATTTGACCCATTTTGAAGACTCTCTTGGCCAGGTGGTTGTGCCATTAGTGTTGTAGGCTCTTGCTTCGCTGACGGGTTTTCTGGGGATTTTTATTTATTGGGCATTTCGCCTCTTTGTAAAGGGTTGAATAGATAGATAGTTAAGATTTTATAATTAGAAGATAGAAGTAGAATAGAGTAGAGATAGTTAGAATCAAGTTAGCAAGTTAGTATTCTCAAGCAAATGTTGTAACGGAATACTGGAATTGTTTCTACAAGTGGATAATTTGAATACAAGAAATGACATTGTGATTTGGTGACATACTTGTTTTATTTTGTTTTGCATGGTTCTTGTTCTTCTATCTTTAAAATTTCTTTGAGAGGGTTAATGTTTAGATTAGATTTGGGTTCAATAATGTTTGTGATTTAACACTTGAATGTTGCAGCAATCCTTCAGTCCATACTTTTTGCAACCAACTAATTGTTAGTTGCTTTGTAAAGTTAGCCTAGACTTCATATTTAGTGTGCTTAGTTTGATTATGAGGATTTTTTTATTTCAACTATGCTAGGGTTGTTGAATGAATTTTCATGATTTGAAAATCTTAACACCTCAGAAGATTGCACTATTTTCAATGATATTGTAGATTTATCTTGGTCAAGCAGAGATCAATTTTGAGTGATTGGTCAATTTCCAATGTTGGTTACTTTCATTGTTAATCTTAGGTTTAGTATTAAGTTTAGGAATCTCTTTGAAACCCTTATCCTTTTTTTCTATTTCTTTGATTATTGGATTAAATCTAGGAGTGAAGCATTCATCAGATTGTTAGATCTGATAAAATTGATTCAGCATTTTTCTTGTAGTAAGGTCCCATTTTGATTACCAGCATTTTCACATTTTGTTACTGAGTTGTTTATGCACTGTCAAGACCTAACATTAGAGACCTTGGGGTTATCTCTTGAGGCTTGCCGATAGAGATTTACCTTTCAAGAGAGATAGGATATCATATTCTGTCTGGTTGTTATTGTGCAGAAAACACGATCAACAAAGAGGAAAAGATGGAACTGTTCATTGACAACCTAACTGATGAGATGAGCTATAGGCTTGAACTACAATGCCCACCTACATTTGAGAAAGTGATTGAAAATAGGCTCAATATCAAAGAAACCTTGGTCAAAACAAGGGTAATGAAACATTACAATGAAGGATCAAACAATACAAACTCCTTGAATCACTATAACAATAATGATAAACCAAAGTTTTGGCAAAATAATAGAAATACTGGTAATAATGATGCTACAAATAAAACATAAAATGCAAAACTGATATTTAATTTGATAGTGACTACTGCAAAGACCAATCAAAAAAATGACCAAAACATCAATCAAAGTGTAAATCAAAACAACAATCCAAACAACGGAGAATCTAAACCACAATCATATCAAAAACCATCAAATCAAAGAAGATTCACACCATTGGGACAAACACTAGAATCAGCAATGGGAGAACTTCTTACACATGGAATTATCACATTACCTGAAGCAAGAAATTAGGAACCAAAAGTAAAGCCATCTTGGTGGAATGACACAGACTATTGTGACTTTCATAAAAATAAAGGACATAAAACAAATGATTGTATGTAGTTGAAACATCTAGTACAAGATTTGATTGACAACAAGAAAGTATTCATAGAAGGACATCGAATGAACAATGATCATAGTGCATTTAAAAATCCTTTTCCAAATTATGAAAAGGCAGAATCTTTTTCTACAAACAACAAAGGTAAAAATGTAAACTACATTTATGACAATACTATTCATTATATTTTTCCGGTTGAGAAGAATGTTGTCATTGATAATCAAACTAATAACGTTGGAATCAATGAAATCATACCACTAAATCTGATCCTAAACATGGTCACACCCAACAATCAGATCAATGTCATAAAAATTAGGGAAAAGCAATATTACCAACTGGTCAACGTGACAACAAGGGGGATTGCATCTAAAACCACTACGACCCCTTCAAATCAATACAACATAGTTGATCAACTACTGAAAATACCATCCAAAATATCAATATTATAACTCCTTAAAATCTCATCATCTCATAAGGAGGTGTTGGAACAAGCTCTTGTGGCCACAATAGTACCTAATAATTTGGAAGTTTTCCAATTCTAGGCTATGGTGAGACACTTAACCATGCCTCACTACCGATCATTTTCTGAACAAAATGACGTATCACTTAATCATTCGCACAATTTCACCCTTCATATTGAAGTATTAATCCACAAACACCATGTTAAACGTGTCCTAATAGATGGTGAAGCTGGTTTAAACATTTCTACTTTAAAACTAATTCGTGCACTAGGATATTTTGATAATGTTATTAATTCCAGAAGGAAATAACAATAAAAGATTATGATGAAGAAGAGAGATCCTCCAAGGGATTGATCGTGTTGCCTATTCAAGTAGTACCAATTGTGAAGAATATAGTTTTCCAAGTGCTAGACAAAGAGCTGACATATAATATACTCTTGGGATGTCCTTGGATTCATGAAATGCAAGCATTACCTTCAAGTTATCATCAGTGCTTAAATTTTCTTGTCATTGGAAAAGAAGTCACTATTTCAGCTGACTACAACAATCCCCAATATTGTAACACACTTAAAATATCTCACGACACTTTTGTGCCCCATAATAGGGAGGAAAACACTTCTAGTTCATCAAACAGTGAGAGACAACCAAATGTGGTATCTAAATGGGTTGATAAAAAGGACCAGTCAAAAGATACCAGTGTCACCGACTCCACTTCATCAAACAGTGAAGGTCAACTAAATTCACTATCTCAACAATTCAAAGAAAAGATCCAATTAACATACAAATGCATGGGAGACTATTCCATTGAGCAATCTTTATGTATTTCACAGTTGTTGCCATCTCCAAGATCATATGGGAAATTGTCAACATTAACACAATAATCATCACAACCTACCATATTTTTGGATGATATATTTGTAAAGGTAGGCACTTTAGAAGATGAATCTAAAGAAAAGGCTATCCTCAATTGGCTCTCCAAATATGAAGCATCTACATCGGAAACTATCAGCATAAAGACAGATCAATATGGAAAGGGAAAAGAAATATTAGAGAAAATGGGGTATGAAGGACAAGGAACTATTGGAAAAAGAAAAGAGGGTATTGTAGAACCCATTCAACCTCACACTTTAGTCAAAATACAAAACAAAAATGGGTTATATAGGGGAAACAAAGAAGAAAAAACTCATATAGTTGTTGAAATAATCCTTCAAATGCAGGATAGCTCTGAAATGGATTCTAATGAGTATGAGTCGGATTCTTTATCAGAAGTATCATACAAGGACATATAGGTTGATTTTATAAAAGAGTATGCAACCACACATGAGGAGGGACAAAGATCAAGGACTAGACCCCTTGTATTTGGATCAAAAAATATCAATGAATCAAATGAGGATGGAAAAATATCGAGTGAACTAGATGACTTGGAGGAGAGTAATATCATAAACCTTGACATCGCTATTGACAACCTTGAAAACATGGCTATCAAAAACCTCAATGTCATTGACCTTAGCCAATTAGATGACCTTTTACCCTTAATGCATCCTAAACTTATTGACTAGGAACCAATTGAACCTATCAATATACCTATCTTTATGGATGATGATGCTATCGTTAATTTCCTTTGTTGTGAAAAAATTGACACAAGTTCTAATCATAAATCTCATAATGACACTTTGAATTAGGAGGGGGTCAAATCTTCTAGTTGCAAAATTGAAAATAGGAATAATGGATCTAATGTTGAAAACCATTCAATGGCAACATTAGATCTTGAAAAAGTAAAAATAAAGAAAACATTTGATGGTGAAAACCTCTCTTAGGCACCAAAATATGGGAGATTTGACACCCTCCAAGAACACTATCATGAGAGATCATTAGTATTGGTGGAGCCTACATAGTCTATCAATCTTGGCATGAAAAAAAGAGAAAAAACTCTACATCTAGCAACATCTATGATAGAACAAGAAAAGCCTAAAATTTTCAAGTTCTTTTAGGACAGACACATTAACTTTTATTGGTATTACTCTTATATGCCAGGTTTAGACCTAGATCTTATAATGCATCATTTATCTCTACCATCTAGGATAAAACCTGTGAAGCAAAAACTAAGGAAAATGCATCTACATATTGCCTTGTTGGCAAAGGCAGAGTTGAAAAAGTTGTTAGATGTAGGATTCATCAAATCTATTGATTACACTGAGTGGATTTCTAATATTGTAGCTATTTCTAAACTAGATAATAGTATTAAAATATGTACTGACTTTAGATATATCAACAAGGCATTCCCAAAGGATGATTTTACTTTACCAAATGTTAACATTATTATAGACTTAACAACATGACATGCCATGTTATCACTAATGGATGACTTCTTAGGTTACAACCAAATTAAAATAGCACCAAAAGATCAGGAGAAAACAACATTCACATGTCCCTAGGGAACATTCTACTAGAATGCCATGCCCTTTGGATTGAAAAATGCAGGGGCTACATATTAGTGATCAATGACCACCATTTTCCATGACATGACACATACCTTTATGGAGGATTATGTGGATGATATATAAGCAAAGTCATATACTAGAGAAGGAAATCTAGAGATCCTGGACAAAATATTTACCAAAATAGAGAAGTTCAATGTCATATTAAATCCTAAGAAATGTGTGTTTGGTGTTACATCAGCAAAACTTCTAGGATACATAGTTTCAGAAAAGGGTATCGAAGTGGATCCTATCAAGGTCAAGGCTATAATGGAAATGCCACCACCAAATAATATTAGTCAACTACTGTCTCTACAGGGAAGGCTACAATCAATCAAGAGGTTTGTCTTCCAATTAGGAGACAAAAGTCATCCATTCAATCATTTGCTACATAAGAATGTCTCTTTCAAATGGGATCAAGGGTGTGAAACAACCTTCAATCAAATAAAACAATATCTGATGTCACCACCCATACTGATGCCACCTACAAAAGATAGACCATTATTACTATACATTGCAACAACTGAGATTTCTTTGGGTGCTCTATTAGCACAGGAAGATCCTATGGGAAAGGACCAAGTTATTTATTATATTAGCAAGACTTTGAATGGTTATGAGATAAATTACACCTTCATTGAGAAAGCTTGTTTGGTAGTGATATTTTCTACTCAACAATTGCAGCATTACATGTTAACCTACATAGTCAAACTCATAGCAAAGATTGATCCATTAAAGTATTTACTAAGCAAGGTTTCCCTAACAGGAAGACTAGCCAAGTGGGTCATGATCTTAGGTGAATTTGACATCCACTATGTAGATTGAAGAGCCATCAAGGGTCAAGTGATAGCCGATCAGTTAGTCGAAGCTCCACTACCAGATAATCATCCAATGAGCATTGAGTTTCTTGATGCAGACATTCTTACTATGACCACACAACAATGATTGCTTTATTTCATGGGTCTTACACACAATGTGGGTCAAGTGCAGGAATTCTGTTTGTGACACCTCAAGGACATACCATCCCAAAGTTCTATAGACTCATGTTTCCATGTAGAAATAACATAGCTAAATACGAGGCATTAATCATTGGCATAAAACTAGCAGTTGAATGGAAGCTCACAAAGCTACAAGTATATGGAGATTCACAACTAGTCATTTATAAGGTAAATGATGAATATCAAACCAAAGATGAGAAGTTGATGCCATATAAGAAAATGGTTGATGATTTCATAAAGAACTTTGTAGATATCAAATTTGAACAGATTCCAAGGGAAAAAAACAAAGTTGTTGATGCTATGGCAACAATTGCTTCTCTCTTGTAGATTCTAGAAAAGCAAGGTCGTTATGAGTTTATGGTAGAGCAAGTGTCTAATCCTACTTATGATAATCCTGAATCTCAAACCATATGCCAGATAGTTGATGTTGAATCCTCAATCTATAGAAATACTTATGCTTACCTAAAAGACAATATCCTTCCTCCCGATCTTTCCAAAAACTAGAAACACAACTTCATATGTCAAACTGCACAACATACCTTAATTGTTGACATACTTTATTGTTGAGGTATGGATGGTACTCTTCTATGGTGTCTAGAACATAACAAATCTGAGACATCCTTGCATGAGGTTCATGAAGGTATTTGTGGAACTCATTCAATCAAACTAACCCTAGCAAAGAAACTCCTCTGTTTGGGGTATTACTGGCTGAACATGGAGGAGACTTTTTTAGTTTGTGAAGAAGTGTAAAAAATGTCAAATCCATGGTAGCATAATCCATGCACATGCATAATAATTACAACCATTCACTTCAACATGGCCTTTTTTTTAGTGGGGACTGGACCTAATAGGAAAGATTAATCTTTCTTCATCCAATGGACACAAACTCATAATCATAGCTACAAAGTATTTTACAAAGTGGATAGAAGTTGTAACCTTGACAACAATCATTGGAAAATAGATTTCTTCTTTCATACTAAATTAACTCATCTGTCAATATGGTATTCCATAGTCCATTGTCACAAACAATGGTAGACCTTTTAAGAATTAGGATGTTCAAGAACTGTGTGAGAGGTTTCATATCCATCATCATTTTTCAACACCGTACTATCCTTAAGGAAATGGCCAAGCAGAGGCCTAAAAAAAAGCTATTCTAAAAATCCTAAAGAAGACTGCCAATTATATTGGATGTGATTGGCATGTTCAACTAAACCCTGTGCTCTGGGCATACTAAACCAACATCAGAACACCTACATGAGCGACACCATATTCCTTGGTATATGGATCAAAGGCCATACTACCTATTGAGGTTGAGATACCATCACTTCGGGTGTTAGTAAATCAAATTATTTCATATGAGGATTATAGAGTGTCTAGACTTCAAGAGTTGGAACTGTTGGATGAACGTCATCAACAAGTTGTGAACCATTTGAAATCATATCAATGGAGAATGTCCAAAAGTTACAATCATAGGGTAAAACCTAGAGTATTTTAGGTTGGTGACTTGGTCCTAAAGGAAAACCCTTGAAATCAACAAGACAGAGAAAATAAAGGGAAATTTGAACCTAACTGGCTAGGTCCCTTTGTTGTCATACTAGTCTATGGATCTAAAGCCTATCAATTGTCTACACCTGAAGGGGATTTGTTTGATGAACCTATCAACAATCTCCATCTCAGGAAATTCTGCACATAAATCCTCTAGTGCATGGTTAATGTTTTGATAAAATGGTCTCCTTGATGAAAACCTAGCAAAAAGGTGTCTTGGTGACATAAAAATACAAAAAAAATAAAAAAGGGAGAAAAATACAAAAAAAATGAGAAAAGGAAAAATACAAAAAAATCATAAAATCTAAAAAAGTGCAATAAAAAAACATAGTGAAAACCTGGAAACAAGCGCTACTTGTGATTTAAACTATCTTTTTCATCTATTGGAGGCATGCCTTGATCATTCACTTTCTCCATCATTTTGTCTATCTTTTGAAGGAGGACCTCATGTACATATCCTGGAAAATTTGTGGTCATGTCTCACCATAGCTTGGGGGAAAAATCTTGAACTCATTGGGGGGAATAAACTTGAGCTTAAACAAATAGACAAATAGTAGTATGACAATGCAACTAACATAATGATCGCAATGAAACTCAACATTGAACATACATCATACATCAAAAAACTTCAAAAAATCAACCATCCATATCGAACAACTGAAATCAAATCAATCAAAATAATTATAGATGGATGATATTCTTTTGAGTCATGATTTTATCGCTTTAGCATGAATGTTCAAATTTTGTACTTTGATTTTTGTTATCATTTATTTGGAGCAACTCAATGATGTATTGAACTAGAGAAGCTAGGAAGGAGAATGGTATTTTCTTTGTCTGTTGTTTATGAATTGATCATTATTTTTGTGTGAATTATCGCGAGACGTTCTCTACAAAGTATCACTAGTGACATTATAAATTCACATAGAAAAATGATTGATTCTTTTTTGTTTATGCAAGAAATGCTCAAGTCATCTTAGTTTAATAATACCTATATGCTTGTGTTCACTTGCAATATCAAAAATAATGAAAGTAGTACTTAGGGCATCATTGGTCTAACTCATACCATTGATGCTTTGACTCACTTTCAATATTTTAAAGGCTCAATGATGATAAAAATCATGATAAATGGACTATTAGGATGAAAACTTGGCATATGAGGTTTTGCATGGTTAAATTAGATTAGTTTGCATCTGCAGAGTAATTTATACCAAATACTATTGGGGAATTCAAAAATGATGTTATCTTTATCATTAATGGATTGAGTATACTTGACATTAACAAAAACATCATCATTATCATGTAGTTGCATAATCATTTCTATTTCATACATTAGAAAGAATTATTATATCATTTAATCATTCATACATTTGATCATATATTGGCATTTATCATAACATATTTTTCATTTGTGTATCACATTGTCTAATTGAATAAGAAAAATATTAAAAAAATAAATCATCAACATAGTTGCATTTTCATTAACATTATCATATTATGCATCAAACATTAGAAGTACCATCATATTAATCATTCATTCATCCATTCATTACATCATTTATTTGCATTTGAAATATCAAAAATATAGTGCATTATACTCCATTTACATCATTATGTCATATATCATAGAAACATCATATCCAAAATCATACATATAGTTGCATTATCATATCATTTGGGTATATACATTACCATACAACTATCAATCCATGTGGAAAATATGGCACTATGAATCCATACATCATCATGATAAGTAGAATCACATTTAACATCATAAATAAATTATGATATTGCTATCAAGATTCAGCCGTGTAGTTTCAAGTCAAACTCATTGACCCATGTTTCATGATTAGTGGTTCAACAAGAACCCATCTCTCATGATATCGAATGGTCCACTTAGCACTCATTGCATCTAGGTGATGCTCACAGAGGTGAAGCACTGGTCCATCCTGGGAGGTCACCCATCCCAGTACTACTCCAGCTCAATATCATGAGAGATGGGTTCTTGTTGAACCACTACTCATGAAACATGGGTCAATGAGTTTGACTCGAAACTACACGGCTAAATCCTGATAGCAATATCATAATTTGACACGCTGTGGAAAAATACCTCCTACTTATCATAAATAAAACATCATAAAATCATATAATGTCATCATGATCATAAATTGCATCCATAACATCATAAATAAATCATCACATGGCATGTAGAATAGAAAATTAAAAGCATCCATCATAGAACAATATAGAACACATATAGATTGATCAATCCACCACATATCATATAAATCTCAAAAATCATAAAGTCAAGTATACAATGATATCTGAAATGTAAAAATACAACATCAAAAATGGTTGTGAATCAAAAACTCAAAGTATACATTATGTCTCAAAATACATCAAGGAATCCAATATGAGGCTATGTGCTACTAGCCCTAGACGGTGTTGTCATCTCTGGATTAGTGCCTCCTCCACCAGGCATACCAAGATCTCTCGGATCTCTTGGAAGAGGCTATGTCACACCCCTACTCATTGTCCTGGATTGAGTCCTACCCAATCGAGACTGAGCGTAACTAACTCTCTGCATTGAGGGAATTGAATCATGGTATCAGCCTATATAATACTCAACATATCTACCCACATGGATAACCTCTCTCATATAATCATATATAGACATACCATCAGCTAATCTCTAAAATATATCAACCAATATTTGTGCCTGCTCTGTAGTCCATCTGGTTGCATCTCTCTCAGCTGTCAAGGAGGCTATTTGTTCCTATGTTGCTATCAACTAGGCCTATACCTGAGAGAGAGCCTATGCCTTTGAATACTTCTATGTCTAATTTTGGACAAATAACCCTCAATCCTATATCAGCTGACCCTGTAGTGTCTTCACTTG
>VDFB02327713.1:0-17992 GCA_007258455.2 Sequoia sempervirens | reverse complement strand
CTAATTGGAACTAATGGGTATTCAATTTTTTTGCAAAAAAGTAGCTTCTAACTCAATCCAATGTTGGATAGACCCGACAGGTAAGTGGTTATACCAATAAAATGCATCTTCCCCTAGAGAATAAGGAAATAACCTACATGCTACATCCTCAGGGTTTATTCCTCTATCTTTAAGGCCAGTCTGAAAGATTCTAATGTGCTCTTCAACGGTTCTATTGAGATCATTGATATGGAACTTTGAACAGAAGTGTTCAGGATTTTTTGGCATAACATTGTAGATAGCAAAGCTCAATGGAGATGGGTTGGTTGCTAGAAAAGCCTTTGGTGGAGGTGGGGGTGGAAATGGCTGATTTATGACTGGCTGAGGTTGTGGACTAGGAATGGCCTCAGACTCAGATGAGTTAGATAAAGATGGGGATGGTGGAAATGAGGGGGGGATGGGAAGATGATGATTCTCCCCTTCTGTTGGTCCTTCTTGACCTAGTAGGGTCTGGTAGCTCTTGAAATTCTTCCTCTCCTGGAGCAGATCTTGTTCTTCTTCTAAATCTCTCAGGAGAGATGGCGTTCAAAAATTGATCCAGCTTGCTGATTCAGGCCCTCCTTCTAGCGCCAACACTATTGATCGCTATTTCTGCACAACAATAACAACAACAACACAGACAAGATGCAATATCCTATCTCTCTTAAAAGGTAAATCTCTATCAGCAAGCCGCAAGAGATAACCCCAAGATCTTCATGTCAAGTCTTGACAATGCATAAACAAACAAGCTGATTTGACCGGATCGTCTACAATCTTGTAGAAACAGTGCAATCTTCTAAGGGTCTTAAGATTTTCAAACCATGAACATACATTCAGATAACCCTATTGCAGTTCAAACGAACGAAATTCACGATTGAACTAAGCACAAGGAATATAAAGTCCAGGCTAACTTTGCAAAGCAACTAACAATCAGTTGGTTGTGAAAAGTATGGACTGAAGGATTGCTACAGCATTTGAGTATAAAACTACCAACATTATTGAATCAAATTTAATCTAATGGCTAACCTTCTCAAAGCAATTTTAAAGATGAGAAAAAAAGAACCATGCAAGAGAAGAGAATACCAGTATGGCAACAAATCACAATGACATTACTTATATTTGAATCATCCACTGTAGCAACAATTCTAGTTTTCTGTTACAATATTTGCTTGAGTATGACTATTTGCTAACTTACTCTACCTCTAACTGGCTAACTTCTAATTATTCTTTCTCTAGCTTCTAACTATCTAATCTTCTAACTATTTACAAAGAGGCACAAATGCCCAATATATAGAGACTCCTGAGAAATCCGTCAGCAAGGCAAAGGTTTCACAGCAATAACTCTATGCAACCACTCGGCCAAGAGGGTCATCGAAATGGGTCAAACCGGTATTAAATTCACGCCCCATCGAGGTCGGCTCAGGATCTATGATGCAGCTCGGACGACGTGTGGGAAGATAATGTGGAAGCACAAATCGCGCCACAGCCCATCATCAGCTCCTTTCCCTATTATCCTCGCGCCGATCTGACTCTTCCTATAGCTTCAAGAATGCTCCATCTAGGTCGGCTACAGGCGGTACTGGCAGAACCCTAAGTCGCCTCTCAATGGACACAATCTCCTCCCTTGAGTGTTTGACCGACTTATCCAACTCCACCTTGTATGTCACATGCTTATCCATAACTGCGAGGTAGGTGGTCACATCATCCAGTTGGTGCTTGGAAACAGAACCATCATCAAGTGGTGCATACACGTCATGCCACCATTCTCTCAACTATTCCAGGATCAAGTACTTGGGCGCGATCTTCCTTCTACCCGTCAGGATCTCAAAAAAGGCAATGGAGCCATCATAGACACCAGCTAGGGTGTCATCAATGTGCTTTCTCTATTTGTAAATTTTCCTCAACACCTTCTGCCTGATTTGCGGTGTTTCAAACCATTCCAATGGCTCAGCAGCCCTAGAAGAAGGAAGAATCCCGTCGCTCACCAATCAGTCTTGGGTGTAGTCTAATAGAATTTTGGTTTTCTGTAGGAGGAGGTCGGTGTCCTCTTTATCCTGTGCCATTACCTATTTCAACCATTCAGTTGTCATAGCAACATCCTTCCTAGTTGATAAAATCTCCTTGATAGCTTCATCACCCTTGATTTGCACACCTTTTAACCAATTCACAGTGGCAAGGGTGGAAGCTTTCATCTTTTCAAGCTCAGTTATGGTCTCCTGAGGCACAGGATTAGTGGTAGAGGAAGAGGGATTGATTGACTGTAATGGCTTCATTAACTCCTCAAAGAATTTCTTGAGATTCTCATTTTCTCTCTTTAGCTCCTGCTTGGTTTTTACTTCCCTTCTCAACCTATCCACAAGAATTGCACTGGAGCCCTCATAATCTTCAATGTCCTACTCAACTGATGTAGGCCCAAGATTAAAAGTCTGTATATTATAATCATTTCCAGCCACATCATCTCTGTTTTTTCCTGGAACAGGGGTAGCAACATGAACAACCTTGTTATGTGCCTCATCTCTTTCAATTCTTGAGATAACCCTAGCCTTTTTCTTACCTTTATCCTTTCCAATTTTGGCTAGCAGTGCATCCCAATTTGGTGGACTATCCTCCACAACCACCTATTTTCTTTTTATTTCCTTGTCAAGCCATTCAGGGAAAACATATTCCAATTGTGCCTCAGCCTGTTTCTATTCATCTTGTTGACCTTTAGGTACCTCCTCATTCAAATTTTGTTCCTCAGGAGTCTCATCTACCTTGCTTTCTGCCTCTCCAACATGCTCCTCCTCCTGCTCAGGTGATGGGTCCTTCACTACCTCTTCTTCTCTTGGAGGAGATCGAACTTCCTCAGTTCTAATAGGAGAATCTGTATGTGCAACCATAAGGGATTGCATTATCTCTTCAATCTCAGCCTCTACACTGTGGAGATCACTGGCATGGAATTCCTCACCTTCAATATCCAGATGATCCTCAACATTTTCTTCCTCACCTGGTTCACTTTGAATTTCATGAGTGGAAGGAGCATCGCCAAGGTACACCTCATGGGAGACAACCAGAGGGGAACCTACCCTAGGCACACTGTCCCTAGGAGAAGGATTCCTAGGCTTCCTTGCATACACTTTGGCCTTCTCCTCTGAGCTTTCAACATCTATTACCGGTGGGGAAACCCTTTCCCTAACCTTGGAGCTAGCTTTCTCTGACAATTTCACAATTCTTTTCCTTATGGGTACAGGAGCATCAGTCTTAGGACTCTGCTCGGATTTCTTAGTCCTCGTCCTCTTCTTGGCTTTTGGCTTTCTTTGTTTTTCTGTCCCTTGGACCTCTGTTTCTTGGAAACCTTTAATCTTGACTTTGAGAGGAGAGTCCAACTTACCCTTTCCCTTAGGGTCCTGTTCGACAGATTCTTCAGAAGTAGAATGGGGATCCAAATCTCCCATTAGGTCATAAGTGCACTTCACTCCTTTATTCTCCAACTCCCACAAAGTGTGCTTGAGCCACATCTTGGTAAACTTGAGAACATGATCCATGAGTTGTTTTAACTCTGTCTGTTCCTCCTCCAACTAATCTACATCACCAATTGGTTTGTCCTTTATGGCCTCGTAGGCATGATCCTGGATCAAGTTTTCATCATCCTCCAATTGGTCAGGAACTGCTCTTACATTATATAATCGAACTAACTCAATTGGAAGCCAGGAGAAGTTCCTCTTTCTAACCTAGTACTCATCACTACAGCTAGCCTAGTAGTCCTCCAAATTTACTTTGTGGCTATATTCTCTACTGGCCTTCTTTTGAGCCTCTCCTGTGATGTCAAATCTGGATCTCCTGGAATGGAGAGACAGGCCAAGAGTACTCATTTCTTCCTCTGAAGCTTGGGCAGAACGAATGGAAGGACATACCTCTCCAGTGCCAATCCTTAGTGGAAAATCTCCACCAAATCCAGTTCTATGCTTGTCCTTCTTGACAATGGCATCAAAATCACAAATCTGCTTGGTTACTTCCAACAATATGATGTGGTCAGTGGGATACCTTGGAAGTCTTTATGGAGCTCTTTGGCAGCCATCAATCCGAATGTAGGAGAAGGTTGGAAATTGAATAAACCAAGCTCCATATTTCTTGATAAGTTCCTTGGCTTGATCTGAAATTCTGACATCCTTTGCTTCCTGAAGCATTCTAGTGATATGCATGGTAAATGCATCATTTGCTCTCCTATAATTCGAACCTTTCCAATGCAACTGAGGGAAAACCTCATAGATAATATCTTGCCCAAAGGTGCCCCTTGTATCTAATCCTCTGTAGGGGTGGAACCTAACAAGTGCATAAACCAAATAGGATGTCATTGTGAAGGTCTTTGTCTGCAACACATTGAATAATTGCTTGTGAATTACTTCGCTAATGATCCCTGCCCAATGGTACTTTATTTTCTCCTGCTCCATCCTTACAATTGCATGGCACATCCAATTCTCAAATGTACTAGCACTCTTCAATCCGACCACCTTGCTAAGAAATGTGATGGCATCATAGTATTCCTTTCTTGAATTTTTCTCTAAACAACTGCTTGGGCAGTTTGGAGTAGTGTGACTTGGGCTTCTCCAACCAAGAATTGATGAATTGTTGTGACTTGACGGTCTGGTCATCGTAGAAGTCCTAAGCTGCCTCAATGAAGAATCCCACCACATGAGATCTGTCTAGCATATCAAAGGTCTGGGCAATGGCGACCAGGTTAAGATTTGCAATAATTCTCCCTTGGGGCCCAATAATCCTCTGCGTACCCTGGTCATAGTGCCTTGCGCACTCAAGGACCAGCTCATAGCATTGCACTATAGAAGGGAAACCAGCCACGTGGGACAAGCCTGACTCTTTCATTCTTCTGGTCACCAAAGGAGGGTCCTCAACCACCATCCTTGCTTTAAATTCTTCATAGTCCCCAAGGCCAACGTTTGTATCAGTGACTTCTGACCAGACATAAGTGATCTTACTCTCAAGGACCTTGCTCTTAATGTCTAGCTTGATCCTCTCTGCATTAGACAATGAGGAGCCAACTACTGCTTTGCTTGATTCAGCCTCCACTCAACATGAAAACATAGTAAACACTACAGGAAAGCAAGGTTACTTTATCAAAACACCATTAGAATGCATCTCCCAAAGTCTAGGTGTCATTAAAATCCATATAAAACGATCACAACAAGTTTCGGGTTTCAAGACCGTCCGCGAAATCTGAGCCAGAGAGGAATTTCGGGAAATTCCAGACCGGTCATATTCCAACAAAAAAACCAAGAAACACCTACTTAATCATCGACTTGATTATTTTTAATCAATAAATCACCTGATAGATTCAAATATGACATGAAATAATCATCAAATGCATCACCAATTATAAATAGATTCAATTATCTCATGCTCCTTTACATTTCACCAAACTTCGGGAAATCCGTGAGAAACGGATTTCCATGAAAAACGAGTCGGATAGGAGTCTTCAGAAAATCAAGGTGTAATCAAGGAAATTTAGATTGTTAGATGGTTAGATCAATAACATCAAAATCCATTGAACATAATGAAGCACAAAGGAATACAATGAAAATAAAAGGGAATTATATCACCTGAATTCTCCATCTTCCATGGTTCACCTTCGTTACACCTCCTAGCTTGCAGTAAATAAAGATGCCCTCAGATTCGTGTATGAGCAACTATGACAAGTGACAAGACTAAAGCAAGTTTTGAAGGATTTACTCAAATCTAAATGCCTATGTCTAAAGCCTATGATTGACAATGTCTATGTCTAAAACAATGCCATGACTTGATTAAATGACTATAATAATAAATAATGAAATTGCATATGAAAAACTAAGTGTGAGAGTAAATTCCTATAATAACTATGCAAAATGTCAGCATGTGCGTGTGTCATCGAAAAGTGAGAAGAAGATGGAATTTTATAGAAAATGCCATTTCGAATAGACGGACGAGATAAATTAATGAAATGAATGATCCAGATTACACCTAAGAATCCCTAATTAGGGTTAGGGAAAAATCCTTAATCGAACGGTCAAAATAAAATCGGATCGACGGTGGAGAATAAATGAGACAAATTAATTAGAAAATAAAGATTTTTGAAAAATCAAGAAGATAAGATTGCCCGATTTGCCAGATTCGAAAAATCAAAGAGATAAGATTTGGACTGAAGATAAGATTTGGAAAATCAAGAATCTGCCCGATTGCTTGATTTTTAGAAGATTAACTGCTAATTTGAATTAAAATAATTCAAATTATTGATTTTATGAGATAATAAATAATCTTTTTCAAATTATTTATCCAAATCGACTGACAGTTAAGATTGGGATGACATTTTAAATAATTGATTTATTTAAAATGAGAGGAATATTAAATTGACAATTAAATAATTAAATTTAATTATTTAATTTAGAAGATAAGATTAATTAATTAAATAAATTAATCAATTTATTTAATTAAGACAATTAGTGACATATTAAATAAATAAATAAAACTTATTTATTTAATAATCAGGAAGAAATATATGACAAAGGGTAATTAAATAAATTAAGAAAATTTATTAGACTTAGACAATTAATGACATATTTAATAAATAAATAGAATTTATTTATTTAATAATCATGAAGAATAAAAGGACATGAATTAATTAAATAATTATGAATTATTTAATCAATAGTTGAATGTGGACCAAGGACATAATTAAATGTCACAATTATGCTAGGACAAAAGTGGTAAAAATGAAGCTTGCGGCCCTAGGTCATTTTAGGTGTCTACATTTTGCCCTCCTTGTCATAATGTCGTTTATCGTGTTGTGACAAGAAAATAAGTAAAAAAATATGCCCCAATAGATGAGAAAAGAGGAATAATAAAGGAGGGTTGCGGTATGCCCCCTCGAGAGGACAGATAAGGTTCAAGAACATGGGTGTGCTCTCAAAATTGGTTAGGAGACTAGAATATGAAGAGACGAAGAAATTTTAGTGCAAAAGACATGAATGCAATGCCTATATGAGATGGGTGAGAGAAGATAACAAGACTAAAGAAGATGCATGTTAATTCCTAGACCAAATCCTTCAAAACATTGCCATAGGACCTTAATATTTATTGCTCTTAATCATCATTGGGCGTAAAATGACACAAATGGACAACAAACACCATGATATGACGTAGACCAAGGTGTGCAAGGTCATCCACTTGAAAAACAGATAGTCACAGACAAGGAATGTCATAACTCATACTAAGGGTCATGTTGCCCCAGTCTTTTTGTCAAGACAATCCACAGACAGCAGTCAAAGAAAATAAAATAGGTCAAGAGACGTCATTGCACCTCTAAATCCTTCATGGGACATCCTCGAGGTAGCTAGTAACATGACCAAAAGACAAGACAATTAAAATATAAGACAAAATAGCCAAGATAGTCAAAAGATAAGACAAGATAGACCAGAAAGATTAACAACCATTTTATTTTGTTTGCCAAAGATTGAATTCTTGTCGGTTTGACAGTTTTGACAATTTAAGAGCTTTGCCAATTTGACGGTGTTGACAATTTGATAGGGCCTATTATCAGGAAGGACACATCCTGAAAAGGCAAAGGACATTTTGACGAGGTCTAACTCCAAGAAGGACACATCTTGAAGAGGACCAAAGAGTGACGAGACTAACATTGTTTTGAGTAATATGTTTTGGCAAGTTGACGGATGTTGACTATATGATTGATTGGACTGTGTTGTCTAATTTTGACCAATTTTGACATTGACGTTTCAAATGACTGTCTTGTGTCTGATTTTGACTATGTCTAACTTATTTGACTGATGTGACGATTGTGACAAATGCCATGATTTTATGTGGACCAACCTAAAAGGATTGACCTAATGTCTCGGGGACTCATCGACTAATGGCCTTGCCTACGTAGCAAATGTGCAAAGACAACATAGTTCGACAATGACATGGACTGACTGACATCACTGACTTTGACTCCATTTTTAGGATTTTGACATTGATTTGGATGTTTTTGTGTTTTCTTCAGGACGTTTTATGATTTTTAGGTCTTTCTTCGTGACATTTTATGATGTTTCTTGGTCTCTTTTCTTCAAGACATTTTATGATTTTTTAATCTTTTTTTCAGGATGACTAAGTGATGTTTTGGTCTTTCTTTTGATTATTTTTTGTCTTTTTTCAAGACATTTCATGATGTTTTTGGTCTTTCTTCTGCGACATTTTATGATGTTTTGTCTTTTGTCATTTTATGATTTTTGGATTTTGACGCTTAAGAGGATTGTGACAAATGCATATGACTCCGGGAGCGTTCACATTACGAGAACTAAGGACAAACATGATTGTGCCCCCTAGTCAAGATGAATACCAATTGGATGTGTGATGACAACGTTGTTTGATCGGGAAGGACGATCCCAAACAACGTGGAGGACAACAACAATAATGTGATGAAAGTATCATGGTCTATAGCCGGGCCAGGAATGCAGTCAAGTAAAATTTTGGATAATGTGCTTGTATGGATTAGACTCGTTGCATTTGGAATGACTTGGTTAGGGCTAGATGGGATGATGGAGTTTCCTTAGACCATTTGACAAGGGAAAGCCAGGATAGGTGACAAGCATAAAAGGACAAAAGGTGGCCTTGGTAAAGGACGGGAGATACGAGACTAAGGGAATGTCATATGGTTTTCAAGGACTATGTCATATAAGGACAATAAGACTATGACAGTCAATGACATAATGTTTTATGAATCGTGTATGACTGAAGGATAAACATGTCAAGAGTTTTCCCAAAGCATGATTTATGTGTGCTCGTTTTATGTCAAGACCAAGGTAAGTGGGAAAATGGACGGAAATGATAGGGCTAAGATGGATGGATGTCAATGTCAAGAGGAAGGCCTAGGAAATGAGACGACTTGCCCCCAAGTGTAAGAGTCCACATAGACGATTTATTTTACACATGACGCCTGTTTGCCAGGTTTTCATCATGGTAATGGCATTCAGGGTCGCTTGCTGTGGTTTTCACCCATTGGATGAAATTTTTCTCTTTACTATTTTCTTGAATTTTTGATTTTTTGGTGTCACCAAGACGCCTGTTTGCTAGGTTTTCATTAGGGTGATGATGTTTTACATTTTTCAATTTTTTTGTATTTCTGATTTTGTGGATAGCCTAGATGCTTTAGATGACCACTGACTATTCTTAATCCATTGACGGTGCCGATGTAGAGACTGGTGCCATGATATGCCAATAATGACCTTGCTGAAGGAGTTGTCTTGTCAGGATCGTAGCGCTTGTACACAACTGATTGATGTCATTATGATCCTTTCTGATACTAGAATTGGCCTTATCAAAATACACACATCGCAATAGAGTGCCATGAGAGTCCTTGTGGTAAAGAGTTGTTGCCATGATGTGACGGATTTGTGACGTAGGATTTTTGGACTTTAGGCGAGATGTAGGATTATGACAAATGATGGTAGACGTGGAAAGGTTGTTTGGACGTTTGGATGAATGACTTTTTATTTTCCAAACTTGGGATGGTGTATGACGGATTTTGGAGGGATGGCGTTTGGAACCAACACTTTTATATGCCTTGATTGATGACCATTTTGAAGGAGGTGGACATGTGTTATATGTGGGAGTCCTCTTGTCTTGTGGCTCCACATTGTGATTGACTTTTGTATTTGACTTGATGTCTTTGTTTGATCCATCTTTCTTTGGGATCCATTTTAATTTCATTTGTCCACTTGTCCTTTTGTTTGACTCAATGGTCTTTGACATTTGATTTTGATCTTTTGACTTGTAAGACTTTTGTTTTTGTTGGTCCCAAAGGGAAGGTTTATTTATGATGGAATGATGGTTTATAGTGTGGGTGGATGGGGTGTTGGTAGCAATCTTATGACAAGGATTTCTCATGGACTCCATTTTGACGTTTGTATCTGACAAGGTTGCCCCCAGTATCGAGGAGGTACCACTGGCATCGTTTGATTTGTTGTCTGAGGAATAGCCTAGACCTTGATGTATGTAATTTGCCTGAAGTTGTATTGGTTCTAGAATTCCTTGCTCGTGTATGCCTAGTCCTTTTCCTTGATATTGCATGCTTTGAAATATTTTGTTTGCGATGGGGTATTTGTTGTTTTGAAAGCAAGATGCTAACCCATCATTAATTATGTGGATACTGTCACTTGTAATATTTTCGTCTGCAAGAAAGCCTACTCTGACATAGATAGATGACCCTAGTTGATAACGTGTCTTAGCTTCATTGTCATGTTGGACATATTCTTGACTGATATCTGTGGTCTGATCTTGTGACATGTCAAGTTCAGATGATTCTGTTGGTGCTTCCAAAGAAATGTCGAAGCCGTCATTATGGTCAGTGTCATAGAGTCCAGTAAATTCAGCTATAGCTTGATCATTTTCAAATATGTCCATATTGGAATACTCTTGTGCTTGAGGAATATCATCTATGTGTGTAATGGAGGCAAGTGTCTCATTTTGGGAAGTGTCAATAGTCAAGGCCTTTATAGATTCAGCAAGTGTTTGATCATGAATGGCATAAAGGTTGAGGAGTGGATCGTCTTGGAATTCTTGGTCAATGGTAGGGTCTTGGTCCAAGATGGGGTTATCATGGATTTGGATTTCTTGGTCAATGGTAGGGTCTTGGTCAAAGATGGGGTTGTCAAAAATAGGGTCATGGGATGGACTACCTTGTTCTTGACATGAGGGTGATGTTATAATGTCATGCTTTGGGCTTTCATTTTGACATGTATCCTCAAGTTTATTAAATGGGATTTGACTTTGGACTATGATAGAATTTTCATGACTAGATGTGGCTTGTGATGGGGTGACTTGAAAAGGATTAATGACCAAAGGACTAGGATAGGACGTGGGAACTTGGACTGGACTAGTATATGAAGGACTAGGATAGGACATGGGGACTTGGACTAGACTAGCATGTGAGGGACAAAGATAGGACATGGAGTCTTGGACTGGATATGTCATGGAGTCTTGGACTGGATTAACTATTGAAGGACAAGGATATGACATGGAGACTTCAACTGGATTGGTGTAAGGTTGATTGAAAGAGGACATGGAGACTTGGACCGGATCAAAATGGTATGATGTGGGGACTTGACATGAGTTGGTAGATGATTGATAAGGGATGCAGACTTGGATGGAATTAATAGGTGAAGGATTAGAATATGACATGGAGGTTTGGAATGGACTATTGGACAGTTGGCTTCCCTTGTCAAGGTTAGGATAAGGGTGATAAGTGGACGTTTGTTGTGAATTAATGGCAGGATTTGTGTCAAGTGACTGTTGATTGTGAGGGTAGACAGATGGTGGCAAAGTATTTATGTCAAAGCCTTGTGGTAACTTAGCCCCTTCGTCCAAAAGCATGGATAGATACCTTTGAGGGTCACGTAAGACTAATTTTTTTACAAAGGATAATATATTAGGATTTTGCGCTGTAGCTTCTATGTCTTTGAAATATACTCGTCCATTTTGGTCTCTTTGTATGAATGGCTAAAAAAAAAATTGTGATGAAGATGGCATGTTCATGGAAGATTGCATGTTCATGTTGTGAAATGGATCAGAAAAGGTCCAATGTTTGACTTGGTTGTTTCTAAATGTTTGACCGTTGTTTGGTTTGTTTCAGTATCCATAAAACACTTGCAAGCACGATATTTTGACTGTAAGCAAGCACACATGAGACAAGTACAATCCTAAAAGGCCAAAAGGCCAAGGGTTTGTATACTTGGTATAGCCCACCGATATACCCCAGATTGGTGATAAACACCTTTCTTCTCGAGAGCGGATAGCTTGTAGAATTTTGAAAAGTACTGGTCTCCCCCATGGCTCATTAACGCCATTCTGGCACAATTAAATTCCCAATTTGGGTAGTGACTTCCCAAGAACTGGCATTCTAATCAAGGTTGTGATCAAGTAGTGAGTGTCTTCGGGAAAGATGACATCAGAATTCTGCACTATACCGGGCAAATGCAAAAGAACGGTTGGACACTAAGACAAGAGGTTTTTAATTCGGGCATTCCGTTTGTGGGGCATGATCCATGCGGCGAGAGTCCCCTTTCGGATCCATCTCGTCGGAACCACACTCGTGATTCTTGGGCTTTCCCCAAGAACCCACTTTTATATATTGGCTAGAAGTCCCTTGGTGTCAGGGTGCTACCAGTCTGAGTCGTCCTGGGGTGAGTAGTTTTTCCCACCAGAATAGGCCCAAGTTCTAGAGTTAGTAACCGTTTCTCTTACACCCAAGATCACATGAATGCGCAAGGGGAGAGGATACTCCGATATACCAAATCGTGAAGGGTAATTAACAAATAAATATGGGTCTGATTTTTTGATCACGAGGTTTTCACCAAGTGAGAGCATACTCACCTACCATCTTGCAAGCACAATCAATCAAAGAAGACATGTGTTCTTTTTATATGCACCAAAATTAAATGTTTGCTAATCTATGAAAGAAAAACAAGCACAATGTTTGTTTATCTTGTCTTCGACATTCGAACCTGCAAACAAAATATTAGTAGTTCCTTATGCAATGGTCTTCGACACACGAATAGGGATCGCCACACGCTACAAGCGAAGATTAGTCACAACTATTAGAGAGCTAGCTAGTCACAACAAATCTGATTTTTAGAAATTTTTTTGACAGTAAAATGAAAAATACAGAGAATAAAGCCTATCTAAAATCTCAAGAGGTTTCCAAAAAATTAAATAAATCAGAAAAATTTTCTGTTTTGCACCTGAAATTAATTTTTTATGAAAAATCATAAAAAAATTATAAAAAATACAAAACAGCTCAAAAAATTCTGATTTTTTTATTGGAGTCGTCTGATGTCATCCAAAATCTGCAAAAAAAAAATTGTGATCATATCTACAACCGTGGGAGAGATATAAGCCAATCTTTGTTAAACCCCAATTTCCAAAAATCTATTTTTTGACTAATAATTGCACATCCAAATTTAAAAACTAAAGAGTAGACCCCTATTCAAATTCAAAGAGCTTTACAGAAATGTAAACATATCTGAAAATTTTGATTATTTTCTCCCGAAATTATTTTTTTATTAAAAACAGAAAAATAATTATAAAAAATGAAATACAGATCTAGAAAGTTGATTTTTGGAATAAAAGTGAGTGATGTTGTCCCCAAGCTACAAAAAAAAATTTGTGAGCAAATACGCAGCCGTTTGAAAGTTATGGTCGAATCTTCGGCTTTGTCCACAATGATGCCAAACCTGCAACAAAAACCAAACAAGCCCTGCAACAAGAAGAAACCAACTCCAAAAATGGTTTTTTATTTGTCCAAATATGTCGGGTTCACCAATGTAACTGAGGGTAATTTCTAGGTATTTAGATTAGATCAATTAAATTGAAAGCCAAATAATAAAAACCCAAAGTAGCTACAAAACACAATGGAAATACATGAAGGAATGATTATACCTGATCGCCGAAGTCTCCATGATTCATTTTTGTAGCACCTTCTTGCTTGTTGGATAATGTGGCCCTCAGATTTGTCGTTCGAGCAATCTGGAAATGCCTAAGTCCTACAACAAGTCTTGAAGGATTTGATATGTCTAAATGCCTGTCTAAAAGCCAATGCCTATGTCTAAAACAAATGCCAATATTAAATACTAAAATTACATATGACAATAAATGTGTAAATGAATGCCTATAATAACTATGCAAAATGTCAGCATGTGCGTGTGTCATCGAAAAGTGAGAAGAAGATGACATTTTATAGAAAATGTCATTTCGAATGGACGGACAAGATAAATTAATGAAATGAACGATCCAGATTACACCTAAGAATCCCTAATTAGGGTTAGGGAAAAATCCTTAATCGAACGGTCAAAATAAAATCGGATCGATGGTGGAGAATAAATGAGACAAATTAATTAGAAAATAAAGATTTTCAAAATCAAGAAGATAAGATTTGGTCTGATTTTGCCGAGATTCAAAAAATCAAAGAGATAAGATTTGACTCAAGATAAGATTTGGAAAATCAAGAATTTGCCCGATTGCTTGATTAGAAGATTAACCCAATTTGACTAAAATAATACAAACATTGATTTTATGAGACACAAATAATCTTTTAGATTATTTTTATCCAAATCTAATCGAGAGTTAAGATTAGACGACATTTTAAATAATTGATTTCATTTAAAAAGAGAGGAATATTAATTGACAATTAAATAATTAAATTTAATTATTTAATTTAGAAGATAAGATTAATTACCAAATAAATTAATCAATTCTATTTAATTAAGACAATTAGTGATGATATTAAATAAATAAATAAACTTCTATTTATTTTAATAACTGTGAAGAAATATATGATAAAGGGTAATTAAATAACCAAGAAATTTATTTAATTAAGGGAAGACTTAATAATTAATGACGATTTAATAAATAAATAGAACTTCTATTTATTTAATAATCATGAAGAATAAAAGGACATGAATCTAATTAAATACCATGAATTATTTAATCAATAGCTCTAATGTGGACCAAGGACATAATTAAATGTCACAATTATGCTAGGACAAAGTGGTGTGAAGCTTGGTGTGCCTAGGGTCATTTTATGTCTACATTTTGCCCCTCTTGTCGAGGTAATGTCATTTGTCATGTTGTGACAAAGAAAATAAGTAAAAAATATGCCCTGCACAAGATGAGAAAGAATGACGCAGGAGGGTTATGGTGATACCCCCTCGAGAGGACAAACAGTTCAAGAACATGGGTGTGCTCTCGAAATTGATTAGGAGACTAGAATATGAAGAGACGAAGAAATTTTAGTGCAAAAGACATGAATGCAATGCCTATATGAGATGGGTGAGAGAAGATGACAAGACTAAAGAAGATGCATGTTAATTCCTAGACCAAATCCTTCAAAACATTGCCATAGGATCTTAATATTTATTGCTCTTAATCATCATTGGGTGGTAAAATGACACAAATGGACAACAAACACCATGATATGACGTAGACTAAGGTGTGCAAGGTCATCCACTTGAAAAACAGATAGTCACAGACAAGGAATGTCGTAACTCATACTAAGGGTCATGTTGCCCTAGTCTTTTTTGTCAAGACAATCCACAGACAGCAGTCAAAGAAAATAAAATAGGTCAGGAGATGTCATTGCACCTCTAAATCCTTCATGGGACATCCTCGAGGTAGCTAGTAACATGACCAAAAGACAAGACAATTAAAATATAAGACAAAATAGCCAAGATAGTCAAAGGATAAGACAAGATAGACCAGAAAGATTAACAACCATTTTATTTTGTTTTCCAATGTTTGTTTGCCAAAGATTGAATTCTTGTCGGTTTGACAGTTTTGACAATTTAAGAGCTTTTCCAATTTGACGGTGTTGATGGTTTGACAAGGCCTATTATCAGGAAGGACACATCCTGAAAAGGAAAAGGACATTTTGACAAGGTCGAATTCCCAAGAAGGACACATCTTGAAGAGGACCAAAGAAAGGACGAAATCGACATTGTTTTGAGTAATAATATGTTTTGGCAAGTTGGACGACAAGCGACCTGTTATGATTGATTGACCGTATTAGTTCAATTCTTGACCACAATTTTGACATTGACGCTTCAAATGATCGCCTTTGTGTTTGATTTTGACTATGTTCCACTTGTATTTGACCGATGTGACGCATTGTGACAAAATGCCAGATTTTATGTGGACCAACCTAAAAAGGATTGGACCTAATGTTCCTGGGACCACGCATCGATGGTCTTGTTTCACGAGGCAAATGCCAGCGACAACGTAGTTTGACAATGACATGGACCTAATCGGCATCAATGAATTTTGACTCCATTTTTAGGATTTGACATTGATTTGGATGTTTTTGTGTTTTCTTCAGGACGTTTTATGATTTTTAGGTCTTTCCCAGTGACTGCGTTATGTCTCGCCAATGAAAAAGATCCATCAGCATAACCTCTTGCCGACATTGAGAAGCCATTCCAACAAAAGATTAGGGATCGCCAAGAGAAAAGATCTCGCCACAATGTCTTGGTGAACGACGGTAGTCACAGCGAAAGGTGGATGCCTCGTCGACTGAAGATTAGTCGCCCAGAGCAAGACATGTTTGGCGAAAGGTCCTTCCGGAAGCGAAAGTCTCAGCGAAGCATGCAGAAGATCAGCAAGACGGAAGGAGCTCGCTATGAGCTCTTGGCGACGAGGTTTGTCTTGCCGACAGAAAGAACTTCGGTGTGAGAACGGAAATGTCCCAGTGACTTAAGAAGGATTAGGGCTCGGTGAAAGCGAACTTTATTTGGTGGGAGGTCTCGCCGAAAGACGGATGTCTTGGCGAAAAGGAAAAGAACATCGGTAGAGCCATTGGATCCCGCCAAGACCTCCTCGCGACTAGGGGTAGTCTTGCCAAAGGAAAACACGAACAAGCATATCGATGAGAGCTCTCTTCGCAGGGTGAGGTCCTGGCAAAAGCAAAAGGTTTCACCGACTAATGGGCATACAAGGTTCAATCGGTGTAAGAATGACAGTGTCACGGTGAGAAGGCACGGACCTAAGAGGGCCGCTTGGTAAAGCATAGGGTGATCGACATAAGGGGTCGCTGATGACGAAAGGTCATAGCGAAGAGGCTTTGGAAGGGATGGATCATCCCGGACTGTGACACTAAGTCACGATTTCACCCAGACACCGAACCAACTAATAATTTTGAAAAGTTTAAACTAAGGCAAGCTAGGAATGGACTCTTCATGAATTTTATTTGAATTCCAGGCCCGTTTTAAAATGAGATAACCAGACACGACCCCGCCCTAGGTTTCAAACGTCACCAGGCCAAAGTGCGCGGGCAATTTCAGAACTTAGTTGTTCCAACTGTTAAGTCACTGCTAGGGTTCACGAATTACTCTTGGGCAAAGTGCATCAAGACGCAGATGGATACATGAACTCAAAAATCACCTGGGAGATGACTAAGGGTACAATACTGAATAACCCTAGCATGGAATAAGCAACTACACCATAATTTAAATCCCACAAGATTCACAATACCAACATGTCATTCATAATTCAATTTAATTCAAAGCAGAGCAATTAGGCACACACCATTACAGAGCGGGGATTGATCCCAGCAGTAGCAAGAGCCCACAACCGACACCGGCAAGAATGCACAAGAAACCACCACCAAATTAATCAAGTCAAAGCCAAACTCCCCAAAATGAAGTCAATCAATTGTAGAAAAGCACTTCTCAGCACAAATGATGGCAAACCACCGACATAATGGCGCAAAAGATCTTAGAAATCAAGCATAATCTATCCTTCAAAGCACGTATGAAGCCATTAATGCCACAGACAAGACAGCCAGAGAAGGGAACCCGGGAAACCGATGGCAGGGCTAAAACCAGGAAAATATGGATCATGCGGAAATCCGCGAAGACCTAAAATTCCTTAGTCACGGCACAAAATCGGAGTCCAAGCAAGATCTGGGAAAATCCGACTAGGGTGGAAAATCCCGAATCAGGGAAAAATCCCGAGATCATCCAGAACTTAAGATTTTCAAAGAATAACCTGGGGAAACACTTAGGCGTTTAGAATAAACGTTAAAGCACATGCCTAAGTAAGACAAAACCACAAAAGAAAAGGGCCAAAACACAAAAACTGAAGCGAAAGAGGGTCCCTGCTTCCAGCGGGGTGTGTGTGAAAAAAAATTGCACAATAGGTATGTTAAGAATGAAGTCTTAAACTCTATATTTTAACCAAGATCAGACATGGCAAGTAACTTCTTGGAAACTGAGTTCCAATGCACCACTTTGATAAAATCAATGAATGGGTTAATAGGCCACTACAAACAAGGGTTTTATTTCAGACTTTCTGTTCGTTGAGATTGACCCATACGGCAAGAGTCCCCTTTTGGATCCATCTCGTCGGAGCCAACCACGTGATACGGGCATTTACTCCAATACCCACATTTATATCCCGGTTGGAA